>JASSUY010034521.1:18619-62305 GCA_032466535.1 Forpus xanthops
CTGGAATGTGTTGCCCAGGGAAGTTGTGAATGCTCCATCACTGGCAGTGTTCAAGGCCGGGTTGGACAGAGCCTTGGATGGCATGGTTTTGTGGAAGGTGTCCCTGCCCATAGCAGGGGGGTTGAAACTTGATGATCTTAAGGTCCTTTCCAATCCTTACTATTCTATAATTCTATAATTCAGTGCTCTATTTGTAAACCATAGATAGTGCCCTTCTCCTCTTCTTATTTGTTCTGTTGTTGATTTGTTTGTTTGTTTTTATTTTTTTAATGCGTAGTAGCATTGGGCAACCCCTTTAAGTGAGAGTTTGATCTTAAAACTCAGTATGTTACTATTATAATGAAAATAATTAAGAAGATGCATAAAACATCATTAAAAAGCTGCAGGGGAGCACAAGCAAGAGCACAAATAGAAATTAAATTCCTAGATATTTCCTATCATATCTTCACATCAGTTTTTCCATGTATTGTAAGAAAGTGTAAGGCAAAGAGAATTTTTCATTCATCTACTGGATTTTTGTTATAAACTTTCACACTTTTCTTACTGCCTTGCAGGTTTATGGCTCATTTACTTTTGATTAATTTCTGCACTGTTCTACTTGTTGCTTTAATGTTTTGTTATTAGACTTCAGGCAAAACCTAATTTCTCATGCTTTGGCATATTAGCCCTGTTTAATTATTTCTTTTGTTAAAGTTCTGCAAATCTACCACCACTGCTTTTTTTTACCTCTGTGTCGTCCTCACCTACAATTAGCATGCTTATTCTATATTTTCGCTAAATTACCAAAGTCCACAAAGCTCTGCAATAAAAGGAATTTAGAACTGTGTCTGCTGAAGGCAGAAAGAGCTAGTTTTTTCTGAGGCAATGTTTTTGACAGGATCCTGACATCTCCTACCATGCAATTAAGCAGTTCTAGATTTCATCCTTTCACAAACCATCAAATTCCTGAAAACCAAGCTAGCCAAAGACATGAGTCAGCAATTTCTTCATTCACTCTTCTCCTATTGCTCTTTCTAGAGCAATGACTATTTCCAGCTGTGCATTGCTTGCCTCTGCGTTAAATGTGGGTGGCAGCATGTACCATTGCTGACTGGTTTATGAGCCCAAGCCAATGCTGAAAGTAACCACTTCAAAAGTACTGCTGCAACAACTAAGTGATATCAGATGGACATTGACTCAAATTTGGTCTATTTCAAAGCAGTTCCCAAAAATGCAACCCTTTTCCAGATCTAAGTGTGGTGTTCTTTTGTACAGCTAAATTGGGTAATTACGGGGAATATGTATCCTCATAGCTATATTCAACCAAAGGCTTTTCTTGCCTTTATTTTAACAGAAGAATATGTGAGAACCTCCTGTCCCTGAGAGCTGGATACACTCTGTTCCCTCTCATATCCACATGAGAGGAGGGAATGATCCCTGCCCAGATGCATCTCTGAAGGTGCATACAGTGTGCTCATGATCGCTGCAGCCTATCAGTGCATACAAAACAGTAATAATGAGTCAGACCCTGACATATAAACCACACATAAAATTCCCACTAATTGCAAAGGCTGAGTAAAATCTTGAACTCTTACCCAATCAGTTTACCTCCTCTTTATTTTGGCTTAAGAAAACTCATATCCTAGAATGTATATTTAAAATTACATACATCTTCAGTAAGCAAAAATAGACATGCTTTGAAGCCTCCTTAGCATCTTTCAAGTCCTCAGGCCATTCCAAAGGGTGTTCTGGGAAAGGATTAGGTGCAAGAGTTGGACCACTTGCCTTGGCACCAGAACAGCAATCTACTTGTCCCTGCCCAAATACATGAAGAAGGCAGGAAGCAGTTTGGTAGTCTGAATTCCAGTTTTGTAAGGGCATCTCTCTGCTTGCCTGAGCATACTGTCACTGTTCAAGGGAGAGACATTTTTTTACAAAGCCCTTCTTCAAATGTTTCCTGTCGACTCTCTGGTGCTGGGCACTTGCTGGTCTTCATATGGTGCAAAGAGAACTTAGATGCCTCTTTCAGTCATTTGAGTTATACTTTCCCAGCCAGCAACTCCAGATGTCATGAAATCTAAACCCTTATATCATGAAATCTAGCCCCACCTTTTGTGTCCCATCTCCCAGTTTTAGCCATCCGCCATGCATGTGTGCATTACGAAAAGTCAGGAACACTGGGAGCGGAACAAAGTAAATGATACTGAATGGCTTTCACATGCATTATTAATAGTAGAATACATAAGAAATTAAATCACTAGTAACGGAGTCAATAGGAATAACATATAGAGGGAGAGAAAAAGTATTAGGAGGAGCAAGGAAGAGGAGAGCACAGATGGGAAAAACTGGGGAGAAGTAGCAAAGAAGGGAAAGAGCGCAGAAAGATGAGCAAACAGAATGGAAAAAAGAACCCAAAACACCAAGGAGTTAAGTGAATCACAAAACAATATGCATAAAATAAGGCAAAGTCAAGCTAAGCAATAAATGTCACAACTGTGCATGAGCTGAGCTCCTTTGAAAATCTGACCACTGCTCTAGATGGCCATAAATTTATCTCTGAGCTCTTTCAATAGTTTGACCCCACTTGCCTGAAGTGAAACACCTTTCTAATGCAATAGACTACTTCATAGAGATAGATGCAAAACCATTTATTGGAATATTTGTGACTGTTCACTTTGTTCAGGTTCACGTCCCCTCCTTATTTCCCCATGAAGTTTAGAACAATGCCACAATTACATTTTAGCAGCATCTGCACAAAATCCTTGTTGTCTGAAGAAACTCAGTCTGAAAATTTCATGTGCCAATTGTAGCTTTTTTAGCATGCATCTAATGCATTTCAAAGGATGATTTTTTAGTATGCCTGAATCACACTTAGAACATGATGAATTCTTATATCTCTCTTTAAAAATACCGTGAGAATATAAGCAAAGAGGCTGCCATGCTGTGATCCTCTGTGCCCACTAAATGTACTGTTGTACTTTATAGCCCTCCTTGTTTGTATCTCCTCACAGTAATCTTAGCACTGCCATCTTGGAAAGAGATATATGTGAATCAGTTACTAGCTGAGGTTACTAGAATAACAGCACCTGAGAAAATGTTGTGTCTGAAGTGGGTAGGTATCTTGATACCTAACCATAGTCTATAAAAAAATGAAAGAGAGGGAGAGGAAACCACAAAAAACATAAATTGAAAATAGAAGGGAATAATGAGGCTTAATAGACTAGATTAGGACAGGTCTTTAGCCTTTCCCTTTAAATTTTCGCAGTTAATAATTATGTAAATCCATTCCTTCTATAAAACCTATGCTGACAATTGCTTGGACTTGGGCAGTGATCATTTTGTTGCATGGCACATCAATGGGCCTTAATTCAAGAATTCATTCTTGTTTCAGCAGCACAATTCAGTGATGGCATAACCTCAGGTATTCTGAAATCCTAGTGATTGGTCTTGAAGTTTCCACGATTTTTATCCTTTGCAAAAAAGCAAAAAAGAGGTTTTCAGGTCCAGTTTGCTCATCCTTTTGGTCTCCATTTTAAAATGGACGAATAGAATCATAGAATTATGGAATCATTTAGGCTTGAAGAATAAGGAACATGTGGACAAACATCTTGGCCTCTTTTTGTTATGATGTCTCAGGCCAAAGTTTGTGTTTCAACAATGCCTTGTGGCGTCCAGTCACAAGGCACAAGAGTGACTTTAAGTTCTTAGAATGGAAAGATTTTGGAAAATTCCATACAAATGAGGCCCAGGCGTATAAGTCTTAGAAGCAATTATGGTATTTCTTTCCACTTAGCTTTGAATTAACATTTGTTTGAAATAAAAAAGAGCTTTATTTTTCCCCAACCCTGGATTGTTTTTGTTTTTTTTTTTTTTTTTCCTGAGTTTTTAAACCATTTTCTTCGCATTTGGATCAGGTTTTGGCTGTTTATGATTTTGTGAAAGGGTGCTGTTGTTTGTTTTTGCTTTATTACCTTAACCCTATAGAAAACTTTTCCAAATTCAATCCAGATAAATACATATGTATAATCTAAAAAACCATGCATGTTGACAGAAATAATGCCACCCTAAATCAGTAACAAAAAGGCCTCTGTAACATAGGTATAAGGTTTTGTTATTTTCCTGTATACATGAATTAATCGGTCTCTGTATTCATAAGTTAATGAAATGGAATTTACTTTCGTTCTTATTTCCCTTTAAACAGCTAACCGGACTGATCACAAAACTCTCTTTAGAGCTACTGTGGAATAGGTAGCAGCAAATATTGTCCTGTTGAAAGCAAGTTTCCGTTCTCAGCTTGTAAGGGTGGAGATATTTTTTGCTTAGTTCCCAGGGGTGAAATTCTGCCCCATTGAAGTTTTGCCATTAATTTTGTTGGGCCAGAATTTTGCCCCAGGTCTGCAAAGCCAGCTTCCAGATGTACAATAACATACCTGAGTTTTGGCCAGTTTTTCTCCTGTCCTTGTCAGCAGCATGTATAGAACAATCACATACAGCAAAGAAATCTCATAGAAAGTCTTACAGACCTGAACGCAATTTAAGCACAAAGGGTTCAGAGAAAAGAAGTATGAAGGGATTCTATATACACAAGAAAGGAAAGCTTTGTAAAGCTTCTTGAAGAACAGAGCACTAAGCAGATTTCCGGACATCTCAGTCTCCTCCCAGCTCTGCCACTATTATTTGGTGACTTTGGTCAAATCATAGCAGTTTGCTGGATGTCCTTTTTTTTTTGCATAAAAAAATGGAGCAATAGCTTATTTCCTCTACAAAATGCTTAAATAACTTCTGAGTAATATCACTATGTATTTTTTTTTCTCTTTCTTTCCCCTAATGAAAACTGGATGTTCATAGTTCTTTTTTTTTGTCATTTTGCAGCATGCGATTCATAGTTTTCTACCAAGCATATAGTTGCAAAGTTATTTATTAGGTATCTTCACAATGCATAGCAGGGATCCAATTTGATACAATGGTCCACCAAAAGTTTCCTTGGGAGATTCATCCCAAAACTGCTGGCTTCTCTTATAAGAAAATAAAGCTAGTCTTTTTGGAAAGAAAGATGTAGGCCACATGGTCACATCCTAGTATTCTGTAAAGAACCCATAAATTGAGGAAGAATTATGCCCTACACCTTTAATCTGATTTTGTGTTCGCTAGAACTTTTTCAACAGCTTTAAATTCAGTCATAGGATCATAGAATCATAGAATAGTTCGGGATGGAAAGGACCTTAAAATCATCTAGTTCCAACCCCACTGCCATGGCTAGGGACACCTCCCACAAAATCATGTCACCCAAGATTATGTCCAACCCAACCTTGAACACCTCCAGCGATGTAGCATACACAACTTTCCTGAGAAACCCATTCCAGTGCCTCACCACCCTTACAGGAAAGAATTTCTTCCTTATATTCAATCTAAACTTCATCTGTTTCGTTTTGAACCCTTTACCCCTTGTCCTCTCACTACAGTTCCTAATGAAGAGTTCCTCCCCAGCATCTCTAAAGCCCCTCTTCAGATACTGGAAGACTTCTATGAGATCTCCACACAGCCTTCTCTTCTCCAGGCTGAGCAGCCCCAACTTTCTCAGCTAACTTCATACAGGAGGTGCTCCAGTCCCCTCATCATCCTCATGGCCTCCTCTGGACTTGTTCCAACAGTTCCATGTCCTTTTTATATTAAGGACACCAGAACTGCACACAATACCCCTAGTGAGGGCTCATGAGAGCAGAATAGAGGGGCAGGATCATCTTATTTGACTTGCTGGTCGCACTCCTTTTGATGCCGCCCAGGATACTGTTGGCTTTCTGGGCTGTGAGAGCACACTGCTGGCTCATGTTCATTTTCTCATGGACCAGCACCCCCAAGTCTACAGTTTATGAGAAATATGGCATAATATTTAAAAGTAACTGTTCTGCTTTTTTCTATCTGCAGCAAAGTAATGTTTTACGGTAGTATTAGTGTCTGGAATGTGACTGAAAGGTTTCCTATGATTCAGCATTGTATAATTACTTTGAGATTTCACTTTTTCCTTTGATGGAATTTGACTTTTTGAAGTGGTGTTTCGTGTTAACAGCAACCCATTTTATGAGAAGGAAATAAATATATAAATTGTGTCACTGAATAAAGTGAATGAACAGTGTTTAAAGCCAAGAGGAACCATCAGACTATTTACCTAGATCTCTGGTATGTTACAGTGTTTTAAATATCACCTAATTAATTGTATATGAAAACTATAATTTCTGTTTCTACTTCATCTTAAAGATGCATTCCAAAAAAGCAACCTAGGCTGTCAGTGACTTGATTAACAATTCTCCTTGTTAAATATTTGTCTGTTATTTGTTTTATTACGTGGTGCTTTGCTCTCCAAGATCAAAGTAAGTTTTTAGTATCCATTCTCTTCTCTCCTTGTAATTTCTCCCATTCTTCTTGTGATCAGATAAACAGATTGAGACTTTTAAGTATCTCCATGGACAAAACTTTCATCATCTTCAAAGCATTTTAAGCTTTCTTCTGAACATTGTCCAGCTTTTCTACAACAATTAAAAGATGTAAGGTGCCAGAAAAGTGTTCATCATTCTTCTACAGAGGGTAGCAGAAGACTGTGATGCACACAGGGAATGGTGACCTTTCTCTGCTGGCTCAGTAGTCTTTACATGCACACTAAAAATGACATTAATCGATTTTGTCTTAGAATATCCGTCATGATCTGGGGGTGCATCCTCCCTCCACAGCCTGTGGGTCACCCCATGATCTAAGGAAATCCAGTTAGGCCTTGGCCTTTGAGTAATGAATTCGGCAGTTAAGCATCCCTAGGCCATACAAGGCACTCATACATGGCTAAGGTGGGAGCAGCACTGGTCATACCAGTAACTCCCGTTGCTTGGCCAAGGTGGGAAGCAAGAGCAGGAATAATCAGTAACCCTTGACAGCCTTTAGAATATTCCTCACCTTGGCTTTATTACGAGTGGAACAGTATGGAAATTTAGAAATGACTAAAACAAATCATCTTGTGACCCTATAAAGCATAGTCCTAAGTGAGGCCCTTTGAGCATTCCTGGACCACAGTGGGCTGCAACCAGCATCTCCCTCCCAGTAGGATGTCCCTCAGAGTTCACACAGTTGAGAATCTTCCATAATCATAGGGCTTCCACCAAAAGACAGAACCTGGGCTGAAGTCCCCCTACTCCTCAAGACTCAACTCAACCCTTCCTTGTTGAGAAATGCTAAGGCATTAGACCTGAATATTTCACTGACCTTGAGAGGAATTTTCAACAGGTAACTTCATATATCTTTCTACATGCATGCGTGTGTATGTGTGTATAGATTGCCATGGCAATTGTAGTAAGTTCTATTGACTCACTTTATAAAATCACTCTAAAACTGCAAATTGTTGCTAAATGAAAGCCATGTAAAAAGTCCCCCTTTAGTGAGGTGGTACACTTGTAACCCTTTACATGGATATCATTGACCAAGTTTGAGAATAAGACTAAATCCTGCTGCACCTAAGCTCAGTCAGGGGTTTAGAAAGCAAGGGGCTTTATTCTGATCCTTGTGACTCAGTGGTAGAGTTTATATCTATTGCTGTATCAGTCATTTTCACTTGATTTTACCTCAATTTTCCTTTGTATGCTTTATCCATATCATAAGTAATAGAGAGAAATTTGACCATAAATTCTATTAAGTCATGGCTTTATAAATGATACAAAAACTACTCTTCTATTGCCTTTGGTAATAATTTTTTGAGCGTCCTTAAACCACTCATTATTGTGACACATGCTTGTACCTAATGTCCCCTGGATAGTACTCAGACCCCTGATGCTTAGGAGCATAGCTAGAATGTTGAACAAGGATAGCTCAAGTGTCACACCAAAAGCTATGACTTCATGGATACATGTTTATATTTATTAACCCGATTCTAAGGGGAATAATGACAGTCATTATAAAAGGTTATAATAAGTAGACTTTATAGTTTATACTCCAGAAAAAACTGGGGAGAAAAAAGGTATTTATTATCACAGCTCCATTAGTGCACTAGATTTTCTACAGGTTACATTTTCTAGAGTGCTTAGATCTCAGAAGTTGCTAAGGTATTATGGGACTGTTACAGATGTTCAGAGGAATTATTTCTAGAATCTTCTTTACCAGTGCTTTGCCAGATTCTCCTGGAATTATGCCATCTTCCTGGTAGTTATTTATGATGATTTAAACAAAAATGTATTCTTAGAATGTGAGGGGCTGATGCACAAACTTTCACTTGGGTCAATCCTTTGGTGGTCACTTGTCTCCTTCGTCTTCCTGCAATGGCTCCCCACATGAGTGCTCACCCAGGGGCCACTCCATGAAAGGCATTTCCCTCAAAGAAAACATTAAAGCTCTGAGAAATAACCATGAGAAACGTTTCTCTGAGCTTCTTTCTAACTATTATTTTGGCACAGCTGCTGTGTTCTGGGTACTTAACCCAGGAGATTAAATCTTTATGCACCAGTGCAGAAAAGATCATATCCCTGTAATTTTTCATATATATAATTTCTCAGCTGCCATAGTTTAAACTTGTCATATCTACGACACAACTGTAATTTAGGTGAACACTTTAAAATGCCATTCTCAAAGGACAATTCTCTCGAACTACTACAACAAATGCTTTTTCTTGCCAGTATATTGAGTGGTGGAACTGATCATTGCAGTTAGTTATATTTCTAAGCTAGTGACTTCTTAATATTCCCTGAGAGAAAAATCATTAGGGAGTCCACACCAATAAATTACAGTACAGTGTAATTGAAGTAGGAACAAAAAGTAAGAGTCTCTATTTAACAGCATTTGCTACAGAAGTGAGTTAGACAGAAGTAATTCACCTTGGATGCCTAGAAAAAAACCTGGACTGGAGGAGGCTAATATAAAAATTGATTTAGCAGCTTCCTATCTGCTTTTGGTGATCCTGTATCGAATCTTCAAGATGTTTGTGCTTGTCCAGTGATAAGCTAATAATTTCCATGTCTCCTATCAATCACTGCATTATTTCCTGTGTTGCCTACAGTCAAGATCCTTTCTACACCTGAGGATCTTTAAACAGGCCAAACTTTCGGGGTCTTCAAGTTGCAGTCAAGCTTCTGCCATATTAAGATGAGATGGCTAATGCAGCTAAAGGCAGCTGACAAGAAGCCTGCGCTTAAGACTCACTAAATTCACTGTGATTTAAGCATTTAGTTATGCATGGTGCCAAACTAGGACATTTGTGTTCCTGTCAGCAGTGAGTTCTCTATTGAGCTGATTCTGCTAAGCAGTCCCTCAGGACCAGAGTGATCAGGAAACCACATAACTGAGCACCTTTAGGAACACTGAGAATCACAACCTCAAAAGTCAACTGCCATTAGACACTGAAGTGATGTGGGTAGCTACCAGGCAGCAAAATACACTTCTGGAAGAATGCTAATGGTTTATAGAATATTTCTGGTTACCCTCTGGTAAGATCTTTAAAAAAAAAACATGGAATTTCCAAGAATACAAGAGAATAAGGGAAGCATAGACAGTTCTGGACAGCAGAGAAGGTACACCACATCACACAAACCTCCACCACCATTGGCATTCTTGCTGTTGGCCTTGGATGGTAGCCCAAGGACTGAACAGGCAAACAAATCTGAACTCCTCCCTTTGACCCTCTCACCAGGCTTGAAGACCATGTGGAGAGCAGGGTCAGGAAGCTCTCTCTGATACCACTACTCATGCTGCTTTTTCAGTAGCTTGGTCTCCAGAGTTGTTAAACTGGTGTCTGGATCTTGAAAGTTATGTAACCGAAGAAGGTCAGCTTTCTGCACAGACTTCTCTTGTAGGGCAATTCTCTGAATCTCAGCTGAGTTCTTATTCCCATTCTGATCGAGCTTTACTTTATGCAGCCTGGGCTGTGTGGATTCTCGGCTTAGGTACCTAACTCACTGAAAGACAAATCTTAAAAAAAAAGTGCAACATTGGGGATTTGGATGGGAAGATAATTTCATTTCCATTAGGCCACTGAAAGCATTGAACTCTACTGATAGCTGGTAATTTTGTTTCAGGATGCGCTACCGTATTTTCTGTTTAAAACAACATGGAGCCTGCACAGAAACAGCACATATGGTTTTACAAGGCAAGATTCAGTTTAGGACTTTCTGAGAGCAAAAATAAAATGGAAACTCTACTCCAGCCACCAAATAGAAAAGCAGTAAACTACCGTATTAACAGTATGGCACAAGAGATGGGTTGGTAATGGAGTGCCCACCCACTACAGTACTAAGTTCAGTACTAAAAAATAAAACATAGTTCACAGCAAATGCCCATATGCTATCCCCACATCTGCAACAAAATCTGATCAAAACAGCTGTAATGGGCTTGCCAAGTTCCTAAAAAGTACTCTTTGATACAAGGTAATCTCCAAAGGAAAGGAAAGAGCTTCTCCAGCTAGAAGGGCTAGCAAAGAGCTATCCTTCAGTATGACTCCTGCAGTATTCTACTCTATGAATTTTGTGTTATTATTATTTCAATGTGGTTTGCGCTGGACAGATTCTGAATATTTCATGTGTTAATCTGAAACTGGGACTGAGTTGAAGTTGCTCTGGTGTAATAGGTGCTGGATCTAGGTTTTCTCTGCTGAAGAAGCAGATGGGACAGCAGGATCTATATCATTAATTCATGGTGCAACAGTACACCCTTCAGAACATTCTTCTTTAGGTGAAGCAAAAGCATTGCATTTTCACTTCTCAAATGTATGAATCCCCATTGGTGCTGAGCAGCTTTTCTAGGTGTGCATCATGTGTGCTATTACCATGTAAAGCGTGCATTGACAAATTGCAAGGTCAGCAGGAATGCCTTCCTTTGAAGGAGACAATTGGCTCACAAATTGTTAGAAAGCAGTATTTTGAATTCCCTGGGATGCTTTTAAAGAGATACCTGTGAATGCAATTTGCCAACATAATCTCTGAGAATGTTACTGAGCTCTAAAGCAAATATTCATACGCTGAGAAGTCTCTGAAAAATAGTGTTGAGTCAGTAAAATAGAATGTCTTTGTAGTATGTTACTGATCCACACCACTGGGTTCAACTTGGATTTTTAATGATAGTCTGAGAAGTGTGCAGTCCAATTGCCTGCCTTCTGATCATATTAAGTACTAAGTTTCAAGACCTTTCTTTATTCCCTGTAGGACTGTTCAGAAGGATTCTCCTGAGATACAGGAGGCTGGTTTTTTGTATTAATATTCTGCAAAATTGATGAATGATGATTGTAGCAAGCCAATTAGGATGGGAGGTTTTTCAGGTAGCTATCAAAGTTAGGCATTCTGCCTAAGCTAGTCACTCAGGCTCTACCCAGACTCAATGGGGTGAGAAATGTAACTCCATAGAGTGATTCATTTCATTTGTCTCAGATATAAAGATGGGTTGTATCACAGATTTGGACATGTGCATCATTTGCTGTTGCAGTGTTCCTCAGTTTAGTACTTAGATATTGCACAGCCACTGGAGCATGAAGGTCTATGGGAGTTATTTCTAAACTCACTGGGGCTTTACATCTCTGTGACTGGATCATTTTCATTAACTATTATTTTCTTCAGGCTACCTCAAATGTGACAGATTTTCTCTATCTTTGTTATCTGTAAATACCTCTCAGAAGACCTTGAACTCATAAATATTGCAAAAGTTGTGATGTGCTCAGGCACCTAGTGCTGTTACCTTAGCTGTGCTTATGAAGCCATAACCATGTAGTTTTGGCTATTCAGCCATGACTATGTAGCTATGGCAAAATGAAACCCAAAACCAAACAAAAAAAAAACCTAAACCAGGACTAAAAGGATAGATTTAGGTTGGCTAAACAAAACTAGTTCATTCAAACCAAAGTGCCATGGAAAGATGGAATAAGTCTAAGGCGAAAAGTTACAGTTTCTTCACAATGATGTTGAAATATCAGTGACTAATTTGAAATAAATCCAAGGCTGTTATGTTTTATGCATATTCTTTGGTTAGAGAGGAAGAAAGTCTTACTATATGCAGTTTAATCAATGCCTTAGGTAGAAAGCATAACTAGACAAATTTTTCAGACAAAGAAAGATGCAAATGCAGATATGTATAAAAGCACAGATGAATGAGTGGCTACATATGAAAGAGTGAAAGGAAAAAAGCCTGGCTTGTGTGGGCATGAGATCATTGCAAAAGGAAAAATCTTGATCATCTGAACAGGTTCCAAACTCTGAGATTTTTTCTGATTTTAGTGGACTTCCTTTAACATTAATGAAAGGCTTAATTATACACATCCAGTTTTTGCAAGCATTGACAAATGCAACCCAAGATTTAGATATTTGCTTTGTTCTGAATGAGCCACAAATTCTACTCTCTCTTTACAGCAGTAGAATGCTATAGATTTTGCTTAGGCAGCACAGGTGTAGCTGGGAGGTGAATTTGGCCCAGAATGTTTTCCCACATTAACAATTCATTTGACATTTTAAATAAACCATACAAAGGCAACAGATTAATCTAGCTAGATATTGTAGATATGCCTGGAGCAGAAAGGAAAACAACCCCACTGAGCTCAGAGCTTCATTGCCTGAAGTATAAAGCAGGATTTCATTAACAGTGTATGATTCAGATAAATCAGAAACTGAGTACAAGAGGAAAAAAATGAAAACTATAATCATTCCTGCAGACTAAATTAAGATTAAAAGCAATAGAGCTATTTGACACATTGCTTAACATGCAAGTTTCTATGTCTAGATGCTCAGACTATGTGTCCACCAGAATCAAAGAATGGTAGAATGGTGAGGATCTGGCAATGATTTTTGCTGTGTTTTTTTCCCTCTCTTCCAGTGAATTCCAAAAGACTGTTCCCTATCCCAGAGAATTTAGGCACAAATTAGGATCCCTGGTAAAGCAAAAATACTATGCAGTCACTAAATCACCAGGATTTCCTGCATGCCTGCTTTTTAAAATATACCCAGGTATTTCAGATGTGACCAAAATTTGTATCCCCCAAAGATGTAGTTATTTTATACAACTGAAAACAAAAAAAGCAGGAATGTGTGTTTTCCATTCCAAATCTGAGAACTTTGTAGTAACATATCCACATATCAGTATTTTAAAATTTATTTTTCAGAATGCCATTAGATTACCATAGCAGTGAAGATGAAAGATGTTCTACTGAGTACAGAACTCATTTAGTTCTGGTCCCTATCCTGTTGCAAAAGCTTTTTGACCTTGGATAAGACATTTAGAAATCAGCAGGAAACAGATGCCTAAGTTCCACTGAAAATCTGGCACATCTTATCCATCTGTGTTTTTGTTTCCATTTTATAAGATGAGGGTTATTAATATATCACTACTTCCCAAATATCTGAAAATGTTAAAATGAGCTATAAGAAATAATTACTTTTTTGTTTATTTGCAAGATAAAAAAATGAAATTTCTGCCTTTTGAGCTTTTTAAGTGATTCTTTGTCAGTGAAAACAATTAAATCTAGTTGCAAACTACTTCAGTCAGAGATATTGCACAAAAAGATACCATCTAGGGTCAGTAATATGGGTCACTATTCTTTCAGGTGAGAGCTATTCCAAGAACAAATGATTAGGTAAAATGTTGTGCCTTGCATTTGTTTTATTTGGGTAACTAAATCTTTGACTTCTTTCTTTTTATTATTTTTTTTTTTTCCAAAAGCTACTAATTATTTCGTTTTTTAAAAGGAGATTTATTTCTGGATACTTTGGAAATCTTTTTTGCCACTCAAGCTATTTGAATCCAGAAGACCATTCTCAATGTGAGTGGCATCCTCCTTTGGAAGAAATCACTTTTTTCCTTCTTTGAGAGTTGCAAGACGGCAGTTGGAAGTCCGACAGTTCAAGTCTGTAACCCTTGCTGCTTTTGAGGCTTGTTAGCAGAAATAGGTTACATAAATCACAAATGCAATGCTATGAGGCTGCCATATGCCTTACCCTTTCAGATTTCATAGTATCCAGTAGCTGCAAGATCTCACAATGTGGATATAGAATCATAGAACAGTTAGGATAGGAAAGAACCTTAAGATCATCTAGTTCCAACCCCCCATTGTCAATAAACACACGCCTCCATAAATGCATATGCAACTGCAGTTGCCAGGTACAAAAAGTTATTGTGAAGTAATTGAACTTGAAACCCCATGCTGTATTCTCCTCCTAAAGACTATTCAGATGCTTTAGATGAACTTATCAAGAGCAATAGTAGATCACTCTTTTTAGATGAAAGCATTTCCCCTGCAACCAAATTGTAGTGCTGAAATCAGCCTGTGAGGTCTTTGAACACAGTGCCCAAGCACCACAGACAACAAAGCCAGCAGGTTACTTAGAAGGATCTTCAGAACATCGGCTCCGTGAGCCTGTTCAGAGCACCAGTCACAGAAAACTTCTAAAAAGCTTGTAACACAAATGTAAGACACTTCCCAGCTCTCTATGGCAAATCAAATACCACAGAAATGTAACAACTGCCACTGTTTTGGTTCCTTGGGGTATAAGCCTTTTTAGCTTATGGTAACCATGTTATTCTGATTATTCCTTCACATAGTAAGAGAAGACCCAGATGCTTTTAACAGAGCACATAATGTTGCAGAGTGGATGAAAGCAAAAATCCCAGCAATCCTTTGGTACGGTGTTAATTATGGTGGAGTATTTATTTATTGACGACAGTAGGCATTGACCAGCAGCAAATCTTGATACATCATAAAAGTAAATCTGTTAATTTTAACATGACAATTTTTGTTCAAAGGTTAATAAACATCACTGAAACTTGCTGTTATTACTTTTGTAGTTTTATTCAAGAGATAGGACATAATGATGCAATAACACTGAGTCATTCACTTAAAAATTATTCAGGCTCTAATAGAAAAGCATGATGCAGAATGACACCTTAAAAAGGACTTTGCTTCTCCTTTTTGTCATGTCACAGCCTTCTGGTGCAGCCTTGTTCTGAAACAGTTGACCACAGCAAGCAAAGTAGCTGCAGTCATCCGAGGAAAGGACATGTTGAGGGCAGTTGGAGGTCAGCTGCTATATTTTAGGGAGAGGTCTGAGCCACAGTTTTCAGATACCAATTCATTCTTCCCTAAATTACAGAGGTTTCCGAGCCAAAGTTGGGCTTCAGGCTTAACTCTTCTGATTTTGCACAGTGTTTGGTATTCACAGCATGTGTTGATCTTGTGGGAATACTCAGAGGAGAGAATGTACAGAGTGTTTGAAGTACAAGTGGTTCATTTCTTCTTCTCCCACATCCATTCACTTCAGAAAGTTCCCTTAATGTTAACAGACTGAACATCCACTACTGAGTGTGGAACTGGAGTAAGTCAAGGGACAAGGCCAGGTAGTTATGAACATCTCTGCTTTTCCTGTCACCTTCAAAAGATAACTATATTTTATCTGTGGGATTTATTTTTTTTTTTTATGAGGCTGTGCTTCAGGACTTCATTGTTTTGAGAAGGAATTGCTACTGCTGTATAATCTGAGAAGGTCTAGTCACAGTCAGGAACCATTTATGACCTCGAACACTTATTTCTCTGAAGGATGTGTGTTTGTTGAAGGACATCAGATACTTTTTCCCTTAATGCCCCTGGAAAAAAATCACAAGCCATTTTAAGAAAGATTGTTGATGGCTAGAAAGTATATGTCTTTCCCATAACTTTGGTTTAGATGTGATCTCTGTTGACGTTCATTAGAAAGCCTTCATTATCTTTGACTATCTATTTTATCTTTTATGTAGCTTACCTCAGTCTGCTCACTGATGAGTTTACTGAAATAAATTATGTCTTTACTAAGTCTGATGCAAAACACGTGGGCTTGAAAAGGGGCAACTACAACTAAAATAGTGCTTTAAACGCTGGTGTGACAGTGATACTTGTTGATCTGAAGCTCTCAATCTGGTGGCTGTTCTGAAAATCTACTGCATTGCTAGTTGTTATTGCTTTTACCATAGAGGGCTATCTGGAGATGAGCAACACTTAATGAGCTGGTCTGACTTCATTTTCATCCTATTTCAACAACATTTCCATTGTTTAATACTCTGCCTGGAAGCTTACCTAGTGCTCTTAACTAGATGGTCTTCTGTTTCACCATTGCTTGCTAACATTTGAGGAGCACAGGTTTCTCACACTCCATTGCTCTCAGCCTTGCACAAGCCACCAGCATGTCTACATCTGTTGACAGCAGTAGAAGCAATACATATCACGTCTGCTTCACCACGGCACAACTACTCCTCCACTCAAATGCCATCAAGTCCATTTCGGTCTGAAGGACTCTGGTGCCTGTAGTCTAGGATGGGTCATACCACAGTGTAATTAAAGCACACTCTGCATGAAGACAGTGTGAAAGGCTAAGATCAGAATTATTGTTGTATGTTAGGATAATATCACCAACAGCAACTGATGTCAAAGAGACAATATACAGATTCAACCAGATTTCTTTTACTGCCTATAAATCTTACTGGTCCAGAGGTTCTGCAAGACGGAACTCTCAGACTAAACAGAGTGGTTTGCCTCCAGAATTGTTCAGGAGAACACCTAGTGTTTTTAGAAAATGGAGTGAAATGAAGCACCAAACATCAAACACCAAATATGTTCGGAAATGAGAAAAATAACAGAATGGACATTTATCGTTTTGGTTCATTGTACACTATTTGTTGATTAGAGGACTTACTAATAATTTCATATTTTAGCTGTTGCTAATAAGATTTTTGTTTGTTTGTTTGTTTTTTTTTCTGTGTGCCGATAGAAAAATCAGGGAAAGAGACAGGGGTGGGTTAATAGAGAGCAGGCCTAATTTATGGAACTGCTGAAAAAGACTTTCTCTTCTAACCAAGTGTCTCAGGGGTCAAATCCTTATCTGGGCTGTGTGCAGAAGGAGCCTAGGGTTTTTTTGTCCTTCACCTGCAGGAGGTAAACTTGAACCTCTATAGCAAAACACAAGTCATCAGCCCTACATTAGGTGCTGTTTGCAGTATTTCCTCTTGACACTGGCCTGATTTGTAAGATAATTTACAACTGACAATACAGTGCCTTGAACTCAACATGCTGCCCTAGATGAGGAGTTACCTCTGTCACATTAACTGTCTTAATGCTTTGAACCAGTTGGACGCCTCTGATAAGAAACAAATTTCTTATGAAAGATGAGAAAACAAGGCTAGGCTTCTCACGAGGGAGTAACCAATTTCAGAGTTAACAGTCTTTCTGGGCAGGGATTTGAACTACAGGTTATTATTACTTGCAACCTCATTAACACATTTTAACAAGGTTCAGCTCCTCTTCTGAGATGATTCAATTTATATGAATCCTTGGAGTTTCCATTCCAAAGTAAAATCTATTTTTTACTTTCCTGCGCTACAGAACAGCAAAACACACCAGTAGTTATTGAGGCTGTGACTCTCCGCAGAAACACACCGCTGAGAAAGTAGTAAGTTTTAAAAGATGCTAGCCTGACCTCACTTTCTTCAGTTTCCCAGGTGGATTATCTTTCCCAATGGATATCACATACTATCAAACAAAGACACTGTTTCCTTTTTTTCAGGACTTATTTTATTATATTTCTAAGACACTGAGACAGATGAAGAAAAAAAGTGTAACCCTTCTCATCTGACAATTAGGATGCATATGAGAAGTGCAATCCTTAAATTTCAGACTTTCCCCCAGTGAATAATTAATAATACAAAGTGTCTACAAAGGGAATTAAGCCAGTCTGCATGTCAATTTTCATAGCCTTGACTTCCAAATTCCAGTGCATGACTGATCCTTTTTTTTCCTTCCCCCCCAAAAAATGCATTATTGTTTTCTTTAATGGAAGGATTCTTGGGTTTTAAGTCAGTTTCAATGTACATACTACTCTACTGGAATCCTCATTCCAACTCTTCACATCATTTCTAGAGGACACAAACTGAACTGAATAAATTTAGTTGATATGATTGCTGAAACAAAGTATGAAATGCTAGAGGCTAGAGATATTGACAAGAGAATGTCAAGCATTACAATGTAGGGTTGTTAGGCCCTCACTTGTAAACCAGGATATCCAATAAAATATACAAAAATACCTAAATATTTTAAAGAGCAGTCATACTCTGAAAAGGGACTGTAAAATAGTTTTATAGGCATCATGTTTATATTCTCTCTTAAATTTGCTTATTCTGTCTCAAAGTGTAGCACATTATATATGCCCACTTCAGAAGCTGTAGGCTTCTGCAACTTCATCAGAGCTCACCTGCCTGTGTAAAAAGAGAGACTCAAGACAAGAGTTTTCTCCTTAGCCGAGAGCTCTGCAGGAAAAAGCAGAGGGGTGATGCACACTCCTGGCTTCATCTTTGGCGGTTCTGAAGATGTGAGGATAGCACGTAGCCAAATCCAGAAAGGAGACAGACACTCAAGGGAAGCAGAAACAGGGCACAGTGCCCAAGCTCATCAGACTTAAAGCTGTCCTGCTTTCTGGGCTTGAAAACATGTCCCAGGAGAACACTAGACCATGACTTGTAGAGGTAATAATATGTGAGAAGTTTGGGTGGAGAGTTTGCACCTCACATACGGTAAATATAGACCCACTGCTACATTAGCAAGGCACATTAGTGGAGATAAGCAGTGCTGTTTAGGTGCAGTCACAGTCACTGTGCACCAATGTGGATCATATGTGCAGAAAGAAATGGACATACATCATCTTTGCATGTAGTTAATTATTTCCCAATGTACGACCCATTCATTCTCATGGTTGTAGCAGCTCCTGGACAAGAATTTTCCTAAATTAAGCATATATGAACTAAAGCAAAATGAACTGAATTTACAATTTAACATTGATATAATTAAGAGTGCATTTTTAAAATGCATTCGTAGTTCTACCTGAATATGTAGGAACATGTATGCTGTTGCACACGTACTTTCTTTAATTAATCTTTGTCTTGCCCATTTACATGCTAACATTTTCCAGCTGGGGAAATAATTTTTAGCCTGAAAAAAATGAAGCACTAGGTGGAAAGACAATGAACTGAGGATCCTTTGGTCTTCTTCAGCACAAGAAGTGAAAGGTTTGATCCTGCTTGAGCTTAAAATATGCAGAAGCTGACTCATGAGTCTTCATAAAGCTACGCACTCATTTATTCTTTGTAGGACCAGACTCAAAATAGATTTTAAATCCTATTTTTAAATACCCATATTTGAAAGCTTTGTTCGTACTTCCTTCCATTTTTAAACATAATTAAAAGAAAAGCCATTCTTTAGAGAAATGAATACCAGTTTGAAAAGTTCCCCCTTTCCCAGGGCAGTATCCCAGAAAAAGACAATGTTTCTTCTCTCCAAAATAAGTTCTGGTTGCACTAAACCAAATCCAGTGAGAGAATTAATTGTCTGTGGTCACAGATGAATCAGAACTCCCTTTTGGTAATTTGGCTCAAGATATAGGAAGACAAATTTACTAGACAGAATTTTAGTGCACACATTATTAAAAAAAAAAGGCTCATCAAAATGCATATCTGTAGGTGGCATTAACTGCACAGGATGAAAGAGTCAAATAGCATTCACATATGAAAACTGTCTGTTCATTCTATTTTGTGAGAGATAGCAACTTTACACTCACACACAGGTATTTTGAGTGCTAAACTAACAGCTACATGCCTAAGAAGAAAGAGATACATTTTAAAATCTGGGTAAAAAGTGATCAAGAAGTGAAAATGGATATAATGCGCTCAGATATGGGATACAGCTCATGTTTTTGGAACTGTTATACAAGCAGGATTTAGAGTTGGGAGTTAGCTTGCTGAAAGTAGGGAGAGAATGTGAAAGTAACCTTTTGGGGGGAGTTTATGCTTCTCATAAAGACAAATATGGCTGTGGGCTTAACTTCATGGCTTGACAGCCAAAGCAAAGCTATAATGTTGAACAAAGGGGTCCCTCTTATATGTGAGAGAAGAAAACCTGTTGGCCAGCTGATAGCTGGAGTCATGCATTACAAGGAACTAAATGCTCATAATTTGCAGATTCCTTCCCACAGGGAGCTAGGGTGTCCTGCTCTTTCTCCATCTGTGCACCATGGCAAGCATGAAAATAGTTCCCTGAAGATCCTGCCACTATGCTGAGCCTTCTCAGACTCTTTCCGTCACCACTTGAAATAAGAGAATGATTTTCCCTTGTTAAAGAAGATTAATCTTCCATGATGTCAATGACTGAGTGGACTTCATGTATTTGGTCTCAGTCATGGTATTTTTAGCCTAATTGGAGACAATGTTGTTGATTTAGACCATCTGCTGAAAGATGACATCCTTTTGAGGCACTCACAGACCATAAACAATAAATGTTTAATACACATAGTGATGTTTCACACTTCTACCCACCATTTCCATTAGAGGATCTCAAAGCTCTGCACATACCAGTGAGTTTAGCTTCCCAGAGGCTTCACTGACTGGACAGTACTCCTGCTTTCCAGATGGCAAGATGAAAGTCCGAAAAAATCAAGGAACCTGAATTCAAGATCACTCAGCAAATCATTGGCAGGGTAAGGAATAGAAACCAGGTCACCTTACATGTGGTTCTGCAGTTTATTCACTCCCCTGGTTCTCTGACCTCACTGTGCTCCATGAACCCCATCACAAGTATATGGGATATGCAGCTGTTAGTAATAACACACTACCTGTTTGAACTAGAAACATACCAGCAGATGGAGATACAGTAGGTTAATAGCAATTCCAAGAAGCAGACTTTTAAGGTACTGAGAAATTGCTTCTGTTAACCTTTTCCCATTTTGACATTTGACCAGTTTACGCGTAGGTTACAGAAGTCACCCATTATCACCATTTTATGAGACTTGGGTTGCCTCTGATCTTTCTTCACATTCTGCATTCAATAGCCTTTACCTGATCCAGGGAATGGTAATATTAACCAGCTACAATACATTTTTTCCTTTATGACAAGGGTCCGCAGTCATTGAGAAAGTCTAATATAACTTTCTTTTCAGTCAGATTTTTGCTCTTATTAGACTCGCGTACTAATTTTATGGCAAAATCTTATTCCCTTACGTCTTTGATCTGGTGTCAATTTCAAATATACTTTGGAGTCAGAGATTATGTTGCTAAATATATGTTGGCTATTCTGTGTTTTTCAGTTATGCCTCTTTTATTGATATACCCCTCCACTGCTGAGCTATCCTTCCGGTTGTACTCTTTGTGTCACGTTCAGATTTTTGCAGCTTTTACTCTAAAACAAGCTTTGCATAGATCTGTAAACTAACACAGTTGTAAAATACTGGGGTGTGTCTGGCTTATCAACTTGTTTTGAGATTCAGGCAATCAGCGCTGCTAACTTCCTTGCCTGATTTATATGCCTTCAAGGACATAAGTCATTCACGCAATCATTTTCCAAAGTGGTATAACAAAGACCCCTTAGGGTAGAAAGGGTATGTTTTGATCTAAATTCATATCTTACAGGAAGTTATACAGGGAAAGAGGAACGTGATGATGATTTAATTATTCTCTTCAAAGCAAAAAGCATGTTATTAGCAAGAGGCTGTGACTCAGAGGTTTATGCTTGGTTTAAGTTCTTATTAACGTGTTTGAAACAAGGGAGATTGATTGATTCTTGTTCACTCATTAAACTCATTAATTTACAAAGATTCATTGCACTGGTGTTAATTTGAGAGTTGCAGGAAGTTTCAGAAAAGAAATGAATATGGTGCAGGTAAAGTTATTTCTTAAAGGCTGACCATCGATTCACCGTAAGGCTTCCTCTGAGCCCCATTTTCGAGGCTTGTTTTCTGTAGTTTTAACATGTCTAACACGAGTTAGCATGGAGGGGGATGGGCACAGGCACTCACCTCCTGACCCAAATCATTTTGTAAAATTGTTTCCAGAAGCAGTTACTTTAACAAATAACATTTTGACATCTAGAAGTTTTATTGCTGTTATTCCTACCTTCCTGAGCTTTTCTACTATGAGAAAGCAAACATGAGAGTTTGAATTGTCAACTGTTTCAGCATTAACAGTGCCACATAAGGATATTGGGGGATTATCTTTCTTTGAGTCAGGCCATAGCCAATACAATTTCTTCCTTAGATATCATATCAGCAATAAAAAATGTGAGTACACAGTTTGTCATGCAGGAAGATGCTGAGCTCCTTCACAAGTCTAAAGCAAGCTAAGGTGTGGACTACAGGAGATCAAAATAAAAGCATTATTTCAGTTTCTGCCTTAAATCAAAACCAAACAGAATCAGCACCTGCATATGACAAAAATTTGGGTTAAGCCATTTTCCTTACTAACAACTGCTCGCAATCTATTACAACCTCACTTTACACTGCTTAGTACGAACTACCAGGATTTAAGGAACAGTCTAATTCTGCATATCCTAATTGGGACCTGTTTGCCAGAAAGCAAATGCTCAGTGCTTTTTCTAAAAAGGTAGCACCTTTTAAATATCTTGGTTTGATTACAAAACAGCAAATATCCTCCATTCCCTACAAAACAGCAAATACCCTATTCCCTACTAAGGTCTCCTTCAGAATATATTGGCTGTGGTGTGATAGTTAAGTTTCCCATGATGAAAAGGGTCTGTTCTCTGTTACACTCTTAATGGATTAGCATCTTGCTGGTTGAAGCAACACTTCTCCTCCCCAGTCCTTGATGCCGAAAGGTTAGGTAGGAGCGCAGGAGGTCAACTTTGTTACTTTTTATGGAGGCAGAAAATGGCATAAAATGAAAATAATTTCCTGTGAAAGCTGAGGACATTCCTTCATTAGATTTGTTTCCTGTGCTGGGTCATATGGCTTTTTTCCTCTCTTTCTTTTCTTTTTTTCTTTTCTTTTTTTTTTTTTAAACATGCATTTGCTGGTTTCCTGTGCCCCAAGGGCCTTAGTGATCTGCTTTTATGAGGCCAGGCCCACCAATGCTGTTCTGTATGGTAGGAATGAATGAACTAAGTGAGTCAAAAACATCAGAGGCATGCTTGATAAGGGGCAACAGGTGATATGAGTTTGATATTGGCTAAACTGCTCAAGCTATGAAAAACTGGCTTGTTACAAAGCCACTTTCTGAACTGCCACTTCACTCGGTACCTTACAATTACAGGCGACACATCCTCTTCCAAACAACACCAGCTGGACTTCAAAAGTCCTGGTTGCTCACCTGCCTCTTTTTTTACTACTGAATGTAGAATGTTGAGCAATAATAAGATCCAGAGATTTTTTTTATATCTTTTCACCCTCATAAAAGCTGTTGTTGCCTTGTGGGAGGGAACAGCTGGTCTTTCCTTGGCTTTGGTGGAATGCAGAGCAAAACTGTGTCCTTCGTTCCCACTGCTGATGGACCTGAATCTCAGGCAAATTGTCAAGAGAGTCCCAGAGATACAGTCTGAACACAGCATGAGCAAGACCAATGCAAAGGAAGGAGATGATGCAACGTGTCAAGTCATGCTGACTGGCTGATTCTCTGCAATATCACAGCAGGGGATTACTTTTTCATAGGCTTTTTTTTTTTTTTTTGTGACTTTAAGAAAAAACACAGCAATAAAACAAATCTGTAAACAAGGAGATGGGATTTGAACTGACTGCCACCACCCAGAGACAAAATCTTCTGGTTATAATAAATAGCCTGGTGAAACTGTCACTTCCTCACTTAGTCGCTCTCAGAAAGGCAGACTGAGTATCAGGATATATTAGGAAAAGATTAAGGAATAAACCAGAAAGCATCATACTAACATAAAATCCATGTACACCTACATTTTAGTTATAGTGTTCAACTTAAGATGCTTTCCTTCCCTCCCTCCCTCCCTCCTCCAACACCTTCAGTAAGGATGCAGTAGAACTAGGGAAAGTTTCAAGAATACAACAGGAGTAATCAGAGGCATGAAACATTTTCCATATGAGGAACATAGATTAGGGCTCTTCATCCTGGAAAAAGAAGATGAGTGGAAGAGGATCTGTGAAAGCGTGAATGACATGGAGGATGTGAATAGGAAATTATTGTTCATTGTCTCTTCCAGTACCAGAACTAGTATATCAACCTACCAGACAGTAGGTTCACAGACCAAAAGATGACTTTTCTTCACCCAGACAGAAGACCTCCTGGCCTCCAGGACACTGTGGATACTGGAAATAATCCTGAGAAGAAAATGAAATGAGGAATTTTTATTATACACAAACCCACCACTATCCGTCTCCACCACTGAGTTGGTCTAACCTGATTCAGCTGTTCATATGTTCTCATACTGTGTTCTCAGAGGGGGGATTACAAGATTTGTTATAGCTCACCTCTAGGTATAGACTATTTTGATTCTGACTGGTTTCTAAGCTCAGAAACCTTTGCTCAGTTCAAGTAGGAATTTTGTCTGGATATGGGTTTATTTAGGACTGGAAAAGACATCCTGAGGAGTTTATTAGGAATGAAATACTCTATCAATGCAAGTAGCTGTGGGTAATCTTGAAACCTTGAGTAATTACACCAAGAAGCTGTATGTAAGACTTCACTGATTTTAGTGCACAAATACATACAGGACTTTTTCCAATGAATTTTCAGTTGATTATGTCAGGCAGCTCACACAAAACCTAAGGATTTTGGGAAATGTTTGCCTGATGCCTTTTTTTTATTGCTCAGTAGTTTAAAAATATGCTCTCTGAAGTAGTGCTTCTGAGGCATTTAATTCTTTTTAACTTCAGGCACCTTACCTGCCACCTGAACTCTTGAACAACAGTTGCCATAGAATTCAGATCATTATTTTGTGTACTACCGTACATTAAGTAAATCCATTTCTTGCCCAAGGAATACAAGACCTGCAATGTTGCTACTGTTTTTGTTTAGTAGCTCTTTTTCTTTCCTCTGAGCACTTCAGTATTATGCAGGAAAGCAGTGTCTAATGAACAGTTTTCTTTCAACAATTATGGCAGACAGGCCATAAGAACATGAGGTGGACAGAAGCGCAAGAGCCTTCATGTTGTTTGTAGCTGGCAAATACTAAGTGCCCCCAAAAGAAATTTCAATATGACAGGTTTTTTTATCCAAGGAAAAGGCCTCAAAAGAATTCATTTTGCTGTTAATAGCAGACCTGTTAGTCCTATCAGTCCAATTCAGAACACTTATTTCCACTGCTAGCTGTTTATACCATTTTCAGAAGCAATTTGTAGTATCTTAATTTTCTGGGGTTGTTGTCTTAAAGGAAGGTGATACTGAAATACAAATCATATTACAAACTGAAGGGAGGGCCATAGAGGCAATGAGAGTTAGAACAAAGTAAAGATATATTAAACTGCAAATAAGATACTGCTATAATGGTGTTAACTGCAACCTTTCAGAGAGTCTTAAGAAAGGAAGGACAAAAGAACTGAGTAAACAAACTTATGGCTAAACTAAATATTATTAAAATTGCATGGTATCAGTATATATTCCAATGTATATCAAGAAAAGAATCAATTTGATGTGAAGCTACCATAAGGCTGCAATCCAGGAGTTCAGTTGTTTGAAGTGTCTGTTTATGTCTAAACAGAATGGAATAGCAGTGGAAAGAGCAGCCAGAGAGATGATGGAATTTGGCTGGGATCTGAAGCCAAGTACATCATGGCACATTGCTTTCAGGTCATAAAAAGAAAATGTATGAAAGAAAATGTATGAAAGAGAGGCAGACATAAATTTCCATTTAGAGATTTAATCCTAGATAGGGAACAGTTATCAGGATAAAAAGAAGAGGACAAATATGGTGGAGCAGTTATTACCTTTCCAATTCCCAGCAGTGGAACTTCAGGCACTTTCTTACCTGGATTCTGAATTTTAACCATAAACAAGTGTAAGATTACCTATTTTACAGGGTTTTGATGGAGAATAAATGAAGGGTTTGGCTTCCATAATGTGGTGAATGAAATCTGTAGCTATATTACATATTATTGACAAAAATAATCTACGTCTCAAGAGATCTGCACTTCTCTAAAGATAGAATTTCTTAAATGCTGCAACTTAGATACATCTGTGGATAATTTATATCATCAGGTAGTTCACCACAAAATTCATTAAAGAACTAATGGCAGTATGAAACAGTATTAGCACATTTAAAATAATCGCTTGATGAGTAGTGCTGTAATTTAGCATAATTTTAGAAAACGACCCAAAGTTTCAACCATACTTATCAAAATGGAGTCAATTCTCTTGCTTTAAAGCACATGCTGGATTCTGTCATTGAGAAGAGCTTTGCTTTTGGCAGCTGTTTCATATTCACAGTTGGCATTTGGAGATAGAGCAACATTTCATCAGTTGAATTTTCTGAAGTGCTGGCATGATCTTCCTTTTTGAATTCAGCCTGCATGTGCTCGGGGAACTTCTTTTTTTCTTCTTTATGTCTACTTAGATTTTCAATCACTGCCAATTTTTCTGCAAATTCTCCGACTCTTTTTGCTGCAATGTTTTTTTTACCAGTTTGGGTTTTTTTTTGTCAAAAATGATTAAAAGCTAAAATTACTTATTGTCACATGGCTGTGGTAATTTTATCTGGCCACTGGATATGGCCAACATAATTTCAACTCAGAGAGATTTTCTGTGATCTTTTCCAGTAGCCAAGGTGAGGCAAATTTGTGAACAAAAGCCCCCACTATCAGTTTTCAATACACTTTGTCACCATTTCATAACTCTCCCCCACTTTTTTTCCTCAACTCAAAAAATCTTTTTGTCAAAGTTTCAAGAAGCATCACTTCATACTTTTAAACAGTTTATTTTTTCTATTAAAAGAACCACATGGAACAAGCATAAAGTTAGTTTTCTGAGGTGTGGTGCTAGAAATAATCATGCCTCTTGCATCTGCTTCATCAGCTGGTTTTCTTACAGGGTTGTCAAATACAGGGGAATTCTTAACAAAGTACAAACTGCCTGCTGCAAGGTTTGAGTTCATTGTTAAGTCAATGATAGATGAAGAAAAGCTCACCAGTTTTTGTAAGGAAACATCAAGAATCTCCTTGCCTGAGGTTTTACAAATATTCTTGGATCACTTCAGTTTCAATGGCATATGCACTAATTTGGCCAATCTTTAAAATAGGCGATTTGTATTATTTTAGGCTTTCTACTGAACAGTTGCTATTACAATTCAACTATTGTTCAGCTGAACTGTAGCAGCACAGCTTTTCAGATGTGTCCCAGTGGTACTTTTCTGGTGAAGAAACGTTTCCCTGTGATGATGTATGCATGGGAGTTTTTTCCCTCTGCTCTCTGCAGTGAACACGCACTTTGCTGTCCTAATTCATGTTTCCTGATTGCAAGGCATAGGTTACAACTTACAGCTTGAATTCAGCTGTAAAAGCTTAGCATGCTATTTCTGATATCTCTGAAAACACTGCATCCTGCTGTCAAAAAGCTGGATGCTATTAATGAACAACTTGTGTGTATCTCTACAGTTGTCACCTTCCTTACCTAAGGCAATGTTGTATAACTGCAAGAGCTTCAGAAATAAGAGACAGGAATACAGTGTGAGGAGATGCTCAGGCCAGAAAGTGACACTCTGCAAATCCCTCCTTCTGAGGGCAGCCACTGAATGAGAGAGTTCGTTTCAACTTGTAGGCTTTCTGCTACAGAGAAGGAGAACAAATGTAATTGGGGATGGTGGATCTCAGGGTGGAGAATAAAGTTACATAGAGGAAGAAGTAAGAGGCAACCAACTGCTGTGCTTATCTTCCTTTTGTGCTAACCTCCTTCAAGGAAACACCATGATTGGCTTTTATTTTCACATGGTTACACATACTGTAAACTTGGATGTACCACATGCGTGAAAGAGGTTGCTCCTTTGCTTATTTTAGCAGCAGTGTTGTTATCTGTGCATTGTACTGTAACCCCCCAGTTCCTTTACTTAGGAGAGAGACTAATTGCTCTGTTTTCACCTTCTCCAACAGTCAGCTCTTTGTAGCTCATATCGCGGAAGGTTTCTATGTTGTTATTACCCCCGGACAAGCTTTTTCTCTCTGAACTTGCAATAGGTGAACTTTCTTCCATCCATGGATTGAAGTGGGGAAATTGCAGCAAGCTCACACATATGCATGCACAATGAATAGATTAAACATATCAATCAAATTTTTCCTCACTTGAGACACTTTTGGTACTCCTTTGAATGTTGGGGGATTCTGGTAGCCGTGGTGGGATTTAGATTTCTGCTCTTAAGCAATTTTCCCACTTCTCATGTGAGGCCCAGAAGAAGGAAACATTTTGTTGCAGGGTAAACAATAATTCCACTGTCTACAGTAAATGACTCTAGTCAGCAGTGCCAAGGTTCATTCCTGATCCTGTAATGAGAAGTGTCCAAAACTCTGGCAGTGGAAATTCTGAAATGTTATTTTTACCTCAGGCTTGTAAGGAAATGAGGCTTGTTTGATCATACTCTGTGTGCAGGCGTGTGTAGATCTATCCGTCTGACCTTTCTTAATAACATTTGAGGTCTTTGTCTAATTTCAGTGAATATGATGAAGCAGAAATCCCAAGCAATGTTCAGCACCAAAGAGCTTCAGAAAAGAAAACAGCTGAGTAAAAAAGGGACATTCTTTGGTGCCTCCATCAAGGGAAAGGAAAACACTTTTTACCAGCTATCAGAAATGGCTGTTGAAATCCAAGCTATATTAGCTCTTTTCCACCTTGAATAATGGCTTTTAATTGTTTCCTTTTACTACTACTTGACTTTTGCCCATAAGTTTTTATGCAGCCATTACACATGAAAGTGGTAATGCACTTCAGACACCTAGCCAGAGCACCCCATGGGGAGTGAGATCAGTTTGAAGAGCTCAGTACTACAGATGTCCAGTTTTTAACAGCACCTATGCTACTTACAATGTTGATGTCTCTCTTCTGATTCAGCATCTAATACCTTGCCCAAAAAGATAAAAATGGGAAATGCCAGTGGAAAGCAGTGGCAGGGTTGTCAAATTCAAATATCCAAATGTCAAGAGTCAGGCCATAGGAAAATACATTTGTTCAAGTATCTCAAGCCTTTGTTGCATTTTGTCTTTTTCCACCTGTGATTTGGCATCATGCACTGAGGGTTAAGTATACACTGCACATAAACTCAGTGACCAGATGACATACACATACAGGAATAGCAAATGAATGATTAGAGGGGTGAGATTTACCCATTCTAATATATGTCAAAGTGTCTGAATTTTCATCTAAAAACCTGGAGGTTTCCATTGTACTTTTACTGTAGCAGACCTGGAAAAAAGTTCATTGCTGGTGTCAGAAGAATGCCACTGCACTGAGTAGTCTGCTTTGTAAAGCCTCCATTTAGCTTGCTTCTGGTAAGTTTTGAATCAGTGCTACACTGACATCAATATCAAGGCCAAGTAAACCACACTGATGTACTTGGATCCACTTATAACTGTTAAACAGCAACAATGTTAAGCAAAAAATCACGTAATACAAATATATGCAGAAGTATTGTATTAACTAGACCTAAGTAAATCATTACAATACATTGATAAGAAAAGATTAGGGTGCTCATTATAAATATATGGAAGAGATAGAAACAAAAATATTAGAACTGTTGTAAAAGGGCAGATCTAAAGTATTTATAGTGAATAAAAGCACATACTGCAAAGTAAACATCTACGTTTATGATAGTAGTAGGTTTTCCTTATGACTAAATAAATTGTCTCATGCTTTTTGAAACTGAAATAGTAGAAGAAGTCTCATCACTGGAAAGTTTAGTTCGCTCTTCTTCCGCTACTAGAATGTTTCATAGGATTTTCAGAAATATTAGAAAAGTTATATTTAAGCAAAATTCTCAGGAGAGCTTTGAAGCAGACCGCTGTAAGCATAAAGAGGCGTATGTCTGTTTGTTTCTACCTATGACTCTGAAAGCAGCTGGATAGGGTCGTGTGTGCTTGGGCTTGATATTTCAGATGCAGTAAACTTCTCAAGGAATGAATGTCTTTGGTATTCTGCTGCACATGAAGTCACTTGGCAAGGAAAGTGAGTGTACAACACTTCATGGCAAGTTTCTGCATGGTGTAACACTAACTTGAGTGCTCAGTGAAGAGTCTGCCTTCACGTTTACCCTTATGGGTACAATTATGAACAAATTCAAACCCTTATGAGCCATTCAGACTGTTCATCTGAATGTTAGAGAAGTAGGTATTCACAGTTACACAGCAGCTGTCAGACGGACCACAGACTTTTAAACAGGTTTATGTTTGTCCAGAAACCTCCGCTAAATTTTATAAACTATTAGATTACACTGGGACATAATTTGCATATATTTAAAATAAGCAACGTGCTTGAGAAAACATGGATATTGGACAGCTTCAAGCCATTGGCTTCTATGGGAAAGATAGAGCTGAATGCTTCAGGCATCCTCACCATGAACTGCCTTTCTCTCACACACTCCTTTTAATTTTGTCTTGAACTTGTTCCCTTTCCCTGTCCCACATATAAGAACAAAGGGTAAATCCTCCCAGTCAGCAGCATGCTCTCAGAATTGTGAAGATCTCAACTGCAATTGATCGAAAAGGCAGAAATACATAATATGTTTATTCCAATTCCTTGGTGGACCTCAAGAAACATCTAAACAGGGAAGAATGCAGAAGAGTCGGGAAACTTATTTAGCCTTTTTTTTTTTATAATAAAGGAGTAAGTTGGAAATCTTACTGGTTTTGGTTATATTTCTTTCAGAATATGTAGAAAACTTACTAAAAATGTATTTTTTTTCATTAGAAAATTACATATTAAAGGTTTTCCTAGAAGATAATATTTTCAGTTTCTCTGAATAAAAGGTTCATTTATTGACCTGAAATAAATATATTTTTTAAAAAATATTGTTCTGTAAAAGAATTCTATATTATCGTTATGTTTCTTTTTCCCCTTTGGTTGGAAAGTCCGTTTGCTGAGCAGTACACAAAATAGTCGCAAAACAAAATTTTCTGTTCTCTGTCAAGCAAATTCTTACTTGTATTTTGAGCAATGATATCATAATCCTTGGTGCCTTATGGAGCCAGTGCATAAAATACTTACCATGCACTTAGTGCACATTACTTCTTTCAACTCAGAATCAGAAGAGTCCTCAAACTTTAATCAATTTAGTTCAGAGCTTACTGTGGAAAAGAGAGCCATTTAAAGAATGAGAGTTAGGAGACACAGGAGTAACCTGGGATGTTGCACATGGGTGTCCTTTTCCAAACTGAGCTGCTGGGAAGGTTGGATAACTCCTTTTGATTCTCTCTGAACAGCTCCTGTCCCAATTCTGGAAAACAAAAATAATGCTGCTTCATTAGTAATGTAGTTTGAGATTGATGAATAAAAAGGTTATATGGGAGCTAGATAACAATAACAACAGCTTATTACTGAATCTCTTTATGGAATTAGGGAAGTATATGAGAATGCCTGTGGTCACAAAGCAGGTTAGAGGTTGGCACTTCCCAAATGCAGTTTCTCATTTTCTCACATTTTTACAGAATACTTTCTCCCATTTTTAAATATCCTTTCATATGTAAATACTTTCTCAGATCACAAAAAATAATTACTTTTTTCTCCTCACCAGGTCTCACAACCTTTCTGTGTGATCTTCAAATTCAAAGATTCTAATTTCTTTGTACTTTGATCTATTCTATGAGATTTAATAATAATGAATTTATCAAGAAAGTAAATAATGAAATCTGGAGCACCTAAGTTCTGCAATGATCTTGAAGGTAAATCAGACAAATTAGTCGAAATGCTCAATCATAGAATCATAGAACAGTTAGGGTTGGAAAGGACCTTAAGATCATCAAGGTTCAACCCCCCTGCCATGGACAGGGATACCTCCCATTAAACCATGCCACCCACGGCTATGTCCAACCCGGCCTTGAACACCACCAGTGATGGAGCATTCACAGCTTCTCTGGGAAACCCAATACAGTGCCTCACCACACTTACAGTAAAGAACTTCTTCCTTAGATCAGTCTAAACTTCCCTTGTTTAAGTTTGAACCCATTACTCCTTATCCTATCACTACAGTCCCTAATGAAGATTCCCTCCCCATCATCCTTATAGGCCCCCTTCAGATATTAGAAAGCTGCTATGAGGTCTCCACGCAGCCTTCTCTTCTCCAGGCTGAACAGTCTCAACTTTCTCAGCCTGTCTTCATAGGGGAGGTGCTCCAGTCTCCTCATCATCCTCGTGGCCCTCCTCTGGACTTGTTCCAACAGTTCCATGTCCTTTTTATGTTGAGGACACCAGAACTGCACACAATATTCCAAGTGAGGGCTCATGAGAGCAGAGCAGAGGGGCAGGATCACCTCCCTCGACCTGCTGGTCACACTCCTTTTGATGCCGCCCAGGACATTGTTGGCTTTCTGGGCTGCGAGCGCACACTGCCAGCTCATGTTCGTTTTCTCATTTACCAACACTCCAAGTCCTTCTGCACAGGGCTGCTCTGAATCTCTTCTCTGCACAACCCGTAGCTGTGCCTGGGATTGCTCCAACCCAGGTGCAGGATCTTGCATTTGGTATGGTTAAACTTCATAAGGTTTGCATCAACACACCTTACAAGCATGTCAAGGTCTTCTGGATGGCATCCTTTCCCTCCAGTGTATCAACCAAACCACACAGCTTGTTGTCATCAGCAAACTTGCTGAGGATGCACTCAATACCACTATCCATGTCACCAACAAAGATTTTGAACAAGACTAGTCCCGACACTAATCCCTGAGGGACACCACTTGTGATCAGCCTCCAGCTGGACATTGAGCCATTGACCACAACTCTTTGTGTGCAGCCATTCAGCCAGTTCTTTATCCACCAAGTGGTCCACCTATCAAACTGATGTCTCTCTAATTTAAGGACCAGGACATCATGAAGAACAGTGTCAAACACTTTGCACAATTCCAAGTAAATGATATCAAACTGCTCTACCTCTGTCCATCAGTTCCGTAATCCCATCATAGAAGGCAACCAGATTTGGTCACGCATGTCATGGTAAATAATCAGAGACCTCTTTGTCCAGCTCTAAGTGGAATCTGTGCACCAGTGACTGAAGAACACAATGTTCACAGAAGGACAGAAGGAACTGTGAGTGATCTTATCTTTTATATTTTCCATGGGATTTTGCCTCAGGTAACTTTAGTAGTCAAGAGGTATTGACATCACCACAAAGAGATAATTTTTTCCTTCTATAGAAAATTGACAAAAACAGAGATTCTAAATTAGTCTAGAAGGTGTTTCTGAGCAGATGACAGATTTAGGTGCCCTGAATTGGCTTTCATGGATGCTGCTCTTTGTCACTCAGAGGTACAACTGCGGAAGACTAGCTGGAGGAATAATCTGTCTCTGTTGGCAAAATTCAAGAAGCTTCCTTTCTTTTCCCACATTTTTTTTTTTTGCGTCTACAATTCACAGTTAATTCACAGTGCTGACGCTATCCTTCCTGTTCAAGCCCATCCCAAGAATAAAATAAGCAGATCCTTTGAAAGGTACCAAAGCAGAAAATTTAATTTTAGCATACCCTGCATGGGCACTTATGGAGATGGCTATGCCAATGAATGTCCAAAGCAGCATGAGCTATTTGCGAGAAAGTAATGAGTATCTTCATTCATACTGCAACCAGAACCTTTAAAAACACCTATAAGATTTTCCCATCATTAAAAGCTGAACAAGCTGGTTCAGATAGTTGATTTCCCAACTAAAGGACAGAATATTTTGTCAAAGTGAGTTTGAAAGGACTTGTATTTGATTTCAGTTCAGATTCCACCTCCTGGGAAGAGTCCAAGACAACCACATGCTATAGCTGGCAATCATCTTCATGCAGCACTCTTGATGTGCTGCTCTTTAAAGGCATGATCGAGTCAACCACTAAAGGAAAGAGAAGAGGAATGGGTTTTCTTTCCCCTGAAACCAGGGATGACTCTAAACTCTGGGAACATCTCATCAATGATCCTTTCTTTCACCCCAGTCTGTGGCTTTGATATGAATATCTGTTATTCCTCGCTCCATAGTGGGAATAAGGGATAAAGTTTGCAATCCGGGAAGAAGGTGGTGTGTGGCATGCCTTTGAAAAAAAAGCTGAAAGCATCTTTTTGTCACACTGAAGATACACTAAAAGACAGAATGTGGCTATATGCCTTATGTGCATACCTTAAATTATTTCAGCCTCCTTTAGTTTTCCCAAATTGAGCAGTGGGTTCACTTCTCAGCTTTCCAGAGTTTCTGGTGTGTTTCATTTTGTTTAAAAAACTGAGGCAAACCCAGGGAAATGACTTCAGCTGTGTGGTGAGAATTGCTAGCTGCTAACTGAACCACAGAGCACTGCTGGGAAACTGCATACTTGCATCTGATAACCATTTTATGGGAATGTGTGCTGACCCACAGCTGTGGTTCTCCACAAAATGCTGGGAGCATGAGTCCTCTTCTAGCAAACATACTTTATGGTCTATTCTTAGCCTCTTTTTTTGTAGCAGGCTTGTTCTATCCTGAACATTAAGTGGAAGAAAAGTAAAAAAATCAGCAACGACGTTTCTTGCGCTGGATTTTGTCTGTAAATAGTTTGTAAATGGAGATAATGCCATTATCTATGCTGATGTGAGCTGGATAAGGGCTGAATTAATAGTGTGAATGGTTTCTTCTGGAACATCTGTAACTTTTGAGGTGTGACTATTAATTTCACTTACAGCATTTATCAACCCAGACTGTACAATGATTCAAAGAAAGAAAAAGCAATCCTGTCCATATTAAGACCACACCAGCAATGTTAGGAGAGATGTTGCTCAGCCTTCCTTCTTGCCAGGATGCACTTTTGTGACTAAAATATATATATATGTGTGTGTGTGTGCATATACACATATATATAAATAAAAAATAGTTATGGGTAGCTAATGAGACAGGAGATAATTAAGTTGTGATGAAAGTAAGATTTTATGTTTGACCTCTCTGGGGAAAAAACTGCATTTGAGTCTTCCTAGATTATTGGAAAGATTTCTTTGTTCACAGCAGAAAATGATCTGATACTTCATTACTTTAAAATAGATTGAGTCACAAATTGACTAAATCACGCCTAAATGCATTGATGTGTCAGGTATGGCACCATAAAATCCCATCAAGGTTATATTTCTGGGAGAACTCTTCAGCATGAACAGATCTTCCTATCACTTAGCAGTCATGAAAGACCAAAGCAAAGTGTCATAATTTGTTTCAAAGAATGATGAAGGTCCCCAGAGTCCACTGAACATAGATAATCTGCCTCAGGACAGAGGTTTTGTGTTTCCCAGCTGTGAGAAGAGTTGTATATCTTGTTTTGAGATTATTTTAGCTGAGATTATTTGACCTGATCATGTCATGTTCCTCTGAGCAAAGCTAATCAGCATTAGAGGGCAAAGCAAACAGGGTATGCAAGTAAAATCTCACCACACATGCTGAATCACACTCATGCACACATACACACTTGCATTTATACAAGTGACTGTATATTAATATGGCAAAGTAAAACATTGTGCAGGAGAAGGTCATTATATTCTACTTGAAGGATCTTTTCTTTCTTTCCCTTTTATTACCTCTAGTAGTTTTTTGGCTGCCTTTAGAAACAGTTAAACTCTGATCTGATAGCGTTCTGCACAGAAAACTGGAGAGCTTTATTTGAACAGAGTGAAGGGAACTGTAAGGTTTCCCTCCTGAGCCCCTCATCTAACCTAGGAAGTCTCCATCCTGTTTTCTGCTTGAGAACACACTGGAGTCTTGTCAGACATTTTCACAGTCCCCATGTCTCATGGGATTGGAAACTGTCCTACAATGTCTCGCCTTTTCTCTTTCGCCCTGTTTGACATCTTTTAAATGCCTTCAGGCTGTCATGTATTCACCCTTTAAACAAAATTAGTATTGTGGAACTACGTGGTGATGGCAGTACATACACGCACATGCTGCTTCTCAAGGAGGCTGGTTTGGAAATAAAGTGAAATCCCCCAATGTGTGTTATAGAGCAGCCTCCTATGATAGGACATTTCTTCTTCACTTCACACTTCTGGAAACCTAAGTCCCACTAAATACCTCACTTAGTAAACCGAGTCACAGTGACTCGATCAGAAAACAGCTCTTCTATTCCTTCAGCAAACAGTTTTATACTTGAAAAATAATTGTAGTAAATACTAAAAGCACTCATGTACCACAGAGCTGGGAACATTCAAGAGAGAAAACCAGCAGGCAATCAGTGCAGCTTTCTTGCAAACATCTACCCAATCTAATTGGGATCATGAACCTGCTCTTCCCTCCGTCTGCAGTGCTAACATCCACGTTACTTGCATGCCAGTTAGAAAGCTGAAGAGCTGTGTCTATCTGCACCTTTTACCGTTTGCTAACAAAATCACTGGAGAAAACTTGGGCTGCTTTTTTCCCGTGGACAGTGTAGATACGGTAGGACTGAGCCTGCTGCACCCAGTCTGCACATCAGCAGTGTCAAAGGACCAGTTTCCCGAGGCTTCTTCCCCCAGGCCCTTCTCTCAGGGCATTTAAGGCAAGAAAAATTTGCCAGTTTGAAGTCATTCACGTAAACATTTCAAACGCTTGTCTGCTTTGGAATCAGCAATTTCACTTGCATGACAGTCTAGTTCAGTGAACAAATGGAATGGTTTATTTATAAGCTTGCTTCTCACCAGGGAGCCAATTCATGTTTAAAATTAGCTAATTGTCCCTTTGATGGATTTCTACTTTAAGTAAATAGAGGTCATTAACTTTCTCTGTTAGGCTGCATTCGGAAAATAGTTGTCTGACAAGAGGTTGACCTTACTGAGAAATCCCAGGTAAAGTCAACTATTTGGAAAGCTATTTAGCTTTACATGTTAGTGAAGTGCCTAGGGAGCAAAGGCACGTCATTACTCTGACAGTCTCCTCATACCTTATGCCTTTTATGAGTAGAGATGTAAGCTAGCATAACTCAAGATACACTTATAAACAAATCACTTTATTGATACAGAATGATAATATTCTTTCTCAGAAACCCGGTACTCTGCAGATGAAACAGTTCTCATCAGACCTCCCAAATGACCACTGACTTCTCTTGAAAAGAAGCAGCAGTGCTAATAAAACATTAGGCATTCTCCCAAAGTCAAACAGTTGGCTCAATCTTACTCTCCAAACTCTGCCAAACCCGTTAGTATGACTCCCCTGTCTACTAAGATATTGTACACCTGCATTTCAAGCTTCAGAGGTACAAGAAAACTTCTGAAATACAACTGAACAAAGCCCAAGATATCAGAATATTTTAGTCTGCGCTTATCCATGATTTTACACTACCTCCTCAGTTCTGGGATGTACAATGCAAGGGAGCCACTCACTGCAGTATAATTTAAACAGCAATGCATCATGCTGTGGGGAAGTGCTGTAGGGATGTGAATTTGGCCCAGCATTATTCAACATTTTTATTAATGATCTTGAAGAGGGAACACACACCACATTTGTTGTATCTGAAGATACTACTAAATTAGGAGGTGCTGTGAGCAGCAGGGAGGATGGGGAAATAACAGAGAAGAAACTGTGGTTGTCAGATAAATGGGCTGGGAATATGTGGCTGAAATCCATCCTGAACACAAGGCAAGCCAAAAAGGAAAAAAAACCCTTCAGTCTCTCTACTTAGCAGAAAGGAAATGCTGGAGAGCTGGAGAATGAGTGGAGATGACAATTGGTTAGGTAAAAATGTGCACATCTAGTATAGATAAGTGAAATATGGAATCCCAGCACGGACAGTGACTCGCAGGGACCACAGCTGCATCATGTTTGTGTCAGAGACTAAGAAATGTTTCCTGCATCTCCTACATGACACTGATGGAACATTGATGAGAGTGATCTTATGAAGCCAAATTAGTCGTCTAGGTAGTCTAATACCTTGTCATCAGAAAGGAATAGTACTACATAAATGAGGGGAAGGTAGAAGAAACTCTGAGCAGTCGTTAAAGGAATGATGACATGGCATGACCAGAAATGCCAGAAAGTTGAATAAATTCTTTGAAGGACTGGGAGGACACAAATTAGTCCTGGTGAGAGTGTCAAGAAGGAGAACTGTAAGAAGCTGTAATCCTGCTAGGACACCAGTCTGTCTCTGTGTGGCTCCACACTGGGGCATGAAGCCATGACTTCTACTATACCCTAAATGACATGCCCACAGGTAAACTTCTGTCACTAGTTAGAGGCTCTTCAGTGTCCTGAAGAGTGATGGTTTACATCAATTCCAGAATTCTGTAAGTAAAATGTTAGACCCATGGAAATTATTGGTAAACTCCCACTGAGTACAGTGGGAGCAGGATTTCTTCCGATGGATATATATTATATGCCAGAGGCTGTGGAGGAATTAAAAGTCTGTGTAGGCATCCTACTTAGATTCTTCCTCTTATAAATCTGGTATCTCCCTTCTGCTACTCCAATAACAACTTACTTTCCCCAAAGGCAATTTTTGGAAGATATCAGCTATCCATGAAGAATTACACACTATTTAATCAGGAAATTAGCCATGGGAATATTTCATAGAGCTCCCTGAATATTTTGAAAGCTCAGTGCAAAAGCAACTTTGTGAAGAACAAAATGAACACATAAGAAATCAAAGTTTATTATTTGATCACCTTTGTTTTAAAATACACAAACTGAACTGGCAAAGTACCTCCTCCATTAAACAGAATAACGATTCTGGGTAACCATTTGTGGTTCTTTTCTCCATTTCTTTGATTTTATTACTTCCGGGAAATACAATAGCCAAATGTGCTTTTTCCTAGACTAAGGAGACAGGTACAGTGAGATCCATTAGATAAGCAATTACCACTGAACTCTTAATTTTAAGATACTGGGTTTTGACCAAAATCATAATTTTCTACTGCGGATGTCACAGTAGCTGAAGAAAACTATGAAGTTGCAAATTAGGTTCCACTCCCTCAATAAGCTTCAATGCTGCAGAAAGTTGATTCACTAGAAGAGCACCAATCCTAGGACAGCCTTCTGACACTGGTGTGGACTGTAAAGCCATCTTTCTATGCATTTTACAGACAAACTGGGTTAATATATCCCAAAACCTTCCTCTTCTCCTTTTTTTGAATTCTTCATGACTATGCTAGGAATTTGTCAGAGTAATAAGGCTGCAAAACTGACTTCAGTGATAATCTACTGCTACATACTTTTCTTCAGTTTTGTTATTCCTTCTTTTCTTGTGCTCATCCATCATGTGTGTTGAGATGGCATGGAAACAATGCTTCTCATGAAATGCATCTTCTGTACAGGTTTTATGGAGCACATTTAAGCAATAACTGTTATTTGATTTGCATTAGACAATGATTACTTGCGGCAACATTCCTGCTTCTGAATTGGTCAACTGTGATTTGTTCCTTTACAGGAGGATGAACTACAAATTTAATTGTCTGGAGCTTAGATTGAACTGCTCTGATCAGTTACTAGAACCAATGCAAAGTGAAAGACAACACATTAGCCTCATCTTATTTTAGTTTCATACTGCATATTATAGCTGATTAAAATATTTATAAGAAAGTTTTATCTTTTAACTTTGTTTTAATTGCAGACAATTTCCCTTTAGTACTATTATGTCAAAAATCAATAAGTGCACATAAGATGTTTCTTCAAACAAATTTATTAAAAATTATGACCACAGGCCATTATTAAAAAGCGGCCTAGTTGAGATTTAGGACGCATTTCTAGGAGTTAGTGCTACTGATGGCATTTAAATTTTTGGTAAGTGATACATATAAGCTAAAACGTGTCTTGGTTTCCTCGCCCATAAAACTTAGATAATTGTAGTTCCTTCCCTTATTGAGGTAGTAACAATTTACTTTTCAATGTGATGCAGGTTCTTAATTCTGCATTGAGTCTGAAATCTCGCACTCCTATTTTCTGTCTGACTTTTTTTAATGCAAACCTTTGATTTTTTCTCTAAAAATAGTGGGGCTCAGCAGAGAATGAACCTGCACTCAAGTGTATTCTGGGGAAGAGTTAAACCTTGATTAAACCCACTGTTCTGATCAAGGGAAAGGGCACTTACAGCTTGGAAGTTGTGGTGTGCGCTGGAGGGAGTCCAAATCAATGGACGGTCATGTCCTGCGGAAAAGGACAGTCTCACTCTCACTTGTTGAACTTGCTGCACTTTGCATCGTATATTCAAAATCTCACTGTATAAGAAAGAATCAAATATTCATCCAGGTGGCTCACCTCTAAGCATCGTAGCTTTCCTGAATCTTTTTCCTTGGTGATGAATAGGTGAGCACAGGCACTTGTTGCAATTCTCTGAACTCCAACCTGTGATAGAACATCCAAAATCTAGTCCTTGATGTGTGTAGCCCTTTGGACACATCTCTTTTAAAATAGGTAAATCAAAAGACTACCTTTAAATGTTATTATTTATATAACACGACACACTGCTTGTTGAAACAGTTTTTGTTGCAAAGTGTCAGATTATGATGGTTTTGCTTCAAGCCTTTTTATATGTGTGTGAAGATAATGTTGTTCCATTGACTTTTATCACAGTTTATTAATTGTGAGCTGTTGATGCTAACAGGCAGATTGAGTAGTTTGCAAATGTTAACATCAACCAGCAAACTGAAGAAGAAGTAAGAAAGGATTTATTGAGAGAAACATAACAAATCTGGATTTGTGGAAACAGTGAGAGATGAAACTTGCAGCAATAAAGAAGCAGCAGACTAACTGCATTAGAGTTCTGGCAGGCAGCAAGGCAAATAAATATCTATGAAGTGTGTGTCTGCTTAGTAGCTACGAAAAGTTTATTTTCCTAAATATTTTGTTGTTATTATGTCCTTAAATCTATAAACAAAACCAACCAAACAAAAAATAACCAGCTGTTTTATTGAAGCAGCAACAACAACAAAACATCAAGAAGGAATTAGGTATTTCTAATTTTCTCCTTATGGGAATATAAGAGTCCAGCAGCTGCTGCAACTGGCAGTAAAGTCACCATTTCAAAGAACTTATTGAGCAGTAACTGTTAAAAAATCCAGGTTGCCACTAAATCACAGTTCTTCACTTGGTTCCCACACTATTGCAATGCCCAAAGCTATTCACAGCTGCCATGCATCTCCCCAGAGGTGGCTGCATTTCAGTGCTACGCAAAAGAACACCAAAATTACATCAATAGGCAGATTAATACACTCTCTAAGTTTACATGACAAGCAATAAACAAATGCAAACCATCAGTAGGTGACACAATCCCTTCTTAGACAATAGAAGCTAGTGTCACAGCATATGACTAGGAAATACTGAATGGCTACAACATTTGGCTTCCTATCCTACTTCACCACACTGTGTGTGGTCACTTAGAGCTATTTTGATGCACTCCTGCATTGCTACAGAATCAGTGTGGTAACATTTTATACTAACTTTATTTTGATTTCCACAGAGCCAAATAGTTATGCGATGTGCAATGCGATGCTGAATCAAATTCAATCTTGATGAAAACCCCAAAATATCAAATGTGAATGCAGGGCAGAGTTCCAAGAGGTTTATTTTCACTGAGAAGGAGTATTACATACAGTAGAAATATGGTAGGTTGAAAGGCACTTAAGCAACAAGATAAGTAACTTTTATGAGCATAGCTCAGTGAAGGATGCTTCTGATGTACACACACATTCTCAAAGCACAAATTAAGTTGATCTGTAGAAATATAGACTAACAAATATGCAAAAAAAAAAACCAATAACACGTTTCTATAATAAAATCATTTTGCTCTAATTATCAGATTCCTTTTCTGTTCCTGAAAGAGAAAATAGTAACCAACACTTGTCATCCCAGGAGGCACAATACAGTTCTTTTCCCACAAAACAGTGATGCACCAGTGTTTGTGATAAATCAGAAACTCAGTGACACAAAGGGAAAAGTTCCTAAAGACATAGATAAAATGCCAAATACAGTTGAAGAGAGAATTAAACCCAAGTTTTTGTACATCTCACTAGAACTTAAAAAGTACCCTTAAATATCTCTGCAATTACAAAGTGTCAATGTACTTAACCAATCCCATAACTTTTTTATTCCAAAATTGAGTAAGAACTTATTTGCACAAAATATCTCATAAAACCCCACACAGCCTTTGCAAATTAATATCACAGCAACTCCAGCATCACCACACCTGGTTTTCTATACAGGTTTTATTAACTGCATATTAGATTATTAGAGCTCTAGTATGCAGAGAGTCTATCTTCCACAAAAAGATAGTGTTCATCTTTACAGTTTCCTTCTTCCAGAAATTAAAACCCCCTATATTAGTAGAAAGTCCATAATTATTAGCAAAAAACTCCTAAACCATTCTTAGTCTAGCTTCTCTTATATCAGAGTGATTCAGGCTCTAAGCAAGTGCTGCAATCTCAGTAGGAGGGATTTATTTGAGCTGCTGCCATCGAGAACATACTCTTTTAATACTATGTATGAGCTGGGTGTTAAAATTGTTTATATAATCTCAGTTTGTTATTTTTAGAGTCTATATTTTGCATCTGCTAGTTTGAAGTGAGTATCTGTAAGGACCTGCCTCCCCTTGAATTGTGCTTAGTAACGTGAGACGTAATGAAGCAACTTGCTGTTCTGTCATTTTTTGTAGCCAACAACAGTAGTTTAATGCTGATCATACAGAATCAAGGACATGTAGTCACAAAAGCACCCTTCTCTCCAGATTCTCTTCCTTCCTTTGCAGCATGGGATGAAGAAGAGGTGTCTGCAAAGTTAATGTGAGTTGGCTGGCTTCCTTCATATTTTATATGTACTTTAAATTCATACTGACAATGCAGCCACTTTCTGCTTACAGAGCTAATGCAACAATGTTTTTCTCCTGGTCACTGGGCAAGTGTAATATGACTGTCCCTGGCAAACAGTGGAACAGAACCATGATTTGTATGTAAGCTTTCTAAAAAGACAGACATGCAAGCAAAAGGTGCAGAAGGTTTTGAAGCACTGTTCAGAGTAGGATCTGTACAACCCAAATCCTTTCCGACTGGTCACACTTTTAGTGATCATATTTACACAGTGGTCATTCCAGACCAGGCTTCCAACCATGAAAATGATGCTCTCATTTTTTATTAGATGATCAGGTTAGGTCCTGAATACAACTTCAGGCTGTAGCCAGGGTAGTCTATTCTCATGATTACAGTAAAAACACTGATGAGGTTGGAAGAATAACGAAGGGGAGAAGTGAATCATAGAACGGGCAACTGGTGAATTTGAAATGACAGAAATATTATTAACCAAAAATGTTTAAAACTAATGATTGGCCAATTGCAAGGTCCTGATTAGCTGTGGTTTGTAAGTAGTTTTATGCTGCCTGTGTTGTCATTAAATCAGTATGTTCACACAGCCATGATACCTTCAAGTTTTTTTCTGTATTTGACTGTTCCAGTCTGTTTTAAATACATGCTGGAAAATATATAAGAAAACATGGCATTGCACCATTATTTCTTATTCATATCACCAAACCACATTAAGACAGCTCAAATCAATTCACAATTCCAGACGCTGCAGTTATAAATAATTTGAAGGGAGAGCAGTTGGAAGGAATAAAAACGTGCAGGATAAATATGTGAGAATTCTGTTTGGAAAGTCCTAAATAACAATTTCCTAAGAGAAAAAGCACTCCAATTTGGAAGGTTTGACAAGGTGAACAACTTCATTTCTTATTATTCATTTTCCATAATCCCTCACTTGTCCATGCAAACACCTTCTGTACATACTCTATGTGCACTCTTCCACCAATACACATGTGTCGTAGTTTGAGGCCCCTCAAACAGTTCTGTGCACCCCCCCCCCCCTTTCTTCCCCAGTCCCGGGGAAATGGGA
>JASSUY010034522.1:0-32215 GCA_032466535.1 Forpus xanthops
CTTCTCTGCCCAACCTGTAGCTGTGCCTGGGATTGCTCCAACCCAGGTGTAGGACCTTGCACTTGTCATGGTTAAACATCAGGTTGGCATCAGCCCACCTCACAAGCGTGTCAAGGTCCCTCTGGATGACATGGAAAGGATCTTGTGGAAAATCTCTCATATCCTATGCTGCAAGCAGATTTAGGTATACTGTCAACTAAAAGATAATTTTAGAATTTCAGTGTAGCCAAATGCTTTATCTTCTATTTCTCCCCTCAAAGCCCATGTAACATTCTCAACCATGCTGAATTTCATGCTCTCCATGTGAAAAAGCCTTTGTGGCTCAGTCTAGAGAAATATGATTTGATTTAATTCCTACACTTTTTTCATACCCTTTATGTCTTAGTGCCTACTCCATAAATGTGAGAGGTTTTATCAATCCTATCTTGATGAAGCCAGCCTTCATCTGTTTCAGACTCTCCTAACTATATTAAGACTACCTATCAAATAACAAGGAGCAACTTACTAAAGCCCTGTTCCTCTGAGGCTTAGACAGTCCCTGCTGCTTCCTTAGAAGCTACAGCAGTTCTTTGGGTATTTTCAGGTATTGTTCTTCAGAGTTAGATTCATGCATTCATTTCCTTTACCTATTGATGCAGGGTTGTAAAAACGATTGATAGCCTTCTCTCCTCACTCTTCAAATAGCACTTTTCTGTCTTAAAGCTCTATGAAAAATATCTTTGAATCACATAAATAGCAGTCTGTGTGGAGAATTGCTTGGGAAACAAATTTAATTTATCCTGAAATATATGTATACCTTCAAAGTAAATTTGTGTGTATTTGTAGCGGTCATTCTGATGTGCTCCTCAGCCCCCTGCCACTATCCCAATTAGCTGAAATAGAGAATCAAAACTGAAGTCTAGGTTAGAAAAAGAAACAAACACAACCAAACAGTCCTGCAGAAGTGCATTTAAGGCTCTGCTACCCTCTGAAAGCAATAATGGGAGAAAAAAAGGGTATAGTCACACCTAAAGGAGCATCTATTCCAAAATCTGATTATAGGCGCAGAGCAAAGATGCTGCTTATGAAGAGCTCTGTGGGCAAAACATCTTCAAGACCTATTTGTCTATAATTTTTATCACATTTCTTAAGAACAGGAGACAGTGACAAAATACAGGAAAATATATGGACCATAGCTGGTCTGGAATTAATAGTAGTGACTGGAATCAATCAGAGTCTTGGTCTGGTGAAATTCATGTATCTTCCTTATGGTCCTATTTGCTCCTCAGATTACCTCCTACATATTTTGGTTCTAATAGTTATGTCAGTATGTTGGACAAAGTTCAGCAAAGGAACTACATTAGTTTTATATTTTCCCAGTAGTTCCTTACATCATATTGCTGCTCCAGAATAACTAAATAGCATCATCATGTTTGGTTCGTGCTTTTGATTTCAATTCCCATGTTGTGCAACTCTTTCAAAACCATTTAAGCCTGATTCAAACTTTTAGAGCAACTGAAATACTAAAAAGGGGAAGAGGGACTGGTTAATAATTGTATAAATAAAGATGCCATTCCCCTCTGTGGCTGTACTTGGACTGATGCTTCTCCAACTTACTGAAACTGATGAGGAAGATCAGTAGCGAATGACAGTCTCAAGTGATGTGGTTTCTGATGGAAGGGGTATATCCAAGAGTAGTTTGTTTATGTTTGATGTAGGTTGGCAGATGAGTGGTTTCACAGATCTTCACTGAAATGTTAAATGAGCACATGTAAGGATTTCTTTAAGCCACAGGAGATGGGGTTTACATGGCAGCGTTTTGGTAGCAGGGGGGCTGTAGGAGTGTTCCAGTGAGAACCTGCTGAAAGCTTCCCCTGTGTCTGGCAGAGCCAATGCCAGATGGCTCCAAGACGGACCCATTGCTGACCAAGGCTGAGCCCATCTGCAAAACCTCTGGCATAACATAGTTAAGAAGGGGGCAAAAAAACTGTGCATTTTGCACACTGAGAGAGGAGAGAGAATGTGAGAAACACCAAAGTCAGTGAAGGAGGAAGGAGCTGCTCCAGGCACCAAAGCAGAGATTCCCATGCAGATCATGATGGTCCATGTGTAGCAGATACCGCCTGCAGCCCATGGAGGACCCCATGCAGGAGCAGGAGGATGCATGTATTTAATCAGATGTACAGCCAAGGTAATGATGAATAATGACAAAATACATTTGTAAACAGGTGCAAACCACGTTTTTCTTTCCCTGCCTGGAGAGCTGCCACTGTTATGTGATAGCTTAATATTTCAGCTAGAACTACAGCTGGAAAGGCAGTGGTATTGAATGATTTTCAGTATCTATTCTGTGCTGCCAAAGTGAATGTAGCCACATAAAATAATGCTAAAATAAGCTTACTAAATAGCCTGCAAAAAGCTGTACACAAAGAAGGGATTATTTTCTTTTGCAAATGAGTGTACGGTTTGGAAGCCCTTCTGAAGAGCTCTGGGCTGCTGATTGAGTTTTCAGATAATTTCTTTAAATGTGTATCACTTAAAGTCCTGAGCTGCAGTTGCAAAAGGCCTTACCCCTGAACTTGTCACTGCTGCTGCTCTCTGATGTGGTGAGTGGCCTTGGAAAATGGACCACTCACTGGGACAGACCGGTGCTAACCTGTAATTGTTTTCCAGTAACACTGCAAAAGCACTAGGACTCTTGCAGATGCTGCAGTACCCAACCCAGGACTATTAGTGACAGTTGCTAGACTAATGCTAATTAGAAAATCAGCAGTAATTTGTTTCCAAATTTCATTTCTTGGCTTCACTAGGTTCGTGCTACAGGTGCCTGGAAGCATGTTCAATATCGATGCAATCACAACGCTCACTTAGCTTCTTGCTCTCCTACCTTATATTCAGAGCATCTATTTTTATGCCTCTAATGTCTGTATGTCTTATGAAAACCTGCACAGCAAAGATTGTAATACTCCTGAGGCTAGAATGAGATCAAAAAAGCAAAAAGATCACTACCTAGCTGCAGATTATTTTTTTTTTAATTCAGTATGCCACAAATAGGACTATTTAATTTGAAAGTCTAAGTAGGGAGAGGTTCTCAATCATATTTCTTTGAGCCTTGGACTTTTTTGGACTTGGGAAATAAACGAATGTGCAAGTACTAATGTACAATGTAGTTCAGCTTTCCACCCATGTTCAGTTCCCCAGCTGTTTCGCAATGTGTAATAATGTGAACATATCAAGTGTAGCCATCGTCTTTCTCACACAGTATATTGTGTTGCTTTATTTGAGTTGTATTTCAGCTTCAACAGTATAATGTCAATACTGAGAAAGCAGTATACCAAAGTAGATGGTATTGACCAGTTATCCAGGTACTTAGAAAGCTCTAGTTAATTTTGCAAAGATGAGTATGTTCAAAAAATCTTATGTTAATAATAGATATAATTTATTACCTTGGAAAATCCATTCTGTATCTTAAATTGGTTTACTGCTGGATTCAGAAGGATGAAAAGCACTGCTGAAGTGTATCAGATTATTCATGGCCCATAAAGGAACTGTGCACTCCAGAAAAGCGGGTGTCTCCTTTCACTAGGAAGGCTTTCCATTACAGGAATAGGATTCAGAAGGACATATGGATGCCTGCAGAATCCTAAAAATCTCTGCTTCCTGCTGCTCCGTATCCTTCTTCAACAGCCTTTTGGCAAGATGAGGCAAAATCGTGTTTACTTGAGTATTCAACTGACATAGCAAAATTGTCATCGCTTTCAAGGGATTTTACTGTGTGAGCCTGCAACTTTTTGGTGATAATTTAGAAATTCACAAGTTGATTGGAAAGGCAAGAGTTACCAAAAAGTGCATTAAGGAAGGCTGAGCAGCTGGCAGCCACACAAAGAATATCCTGTGTTGTATGGCTGCTCTTTGCGTAGGTCATAGGGTTGATCCATTCTTGTCCTATCTAGGAATGATTCCTAATTTCTGGATGTTTTCCCCTTCTGTATGTCACATTTGAAAGCAGTAGTTCTTCTGGAATTAAAGTGCATTTTGTCCCCAAAACAGGTGTCCACCTTCAGCTCTTTGGTGTTATATTCTGAAGGGGTATTTGCAGTTTGTTGTCTTGATGTCTTAATAGCATTAAGTCTCTGCTATTAGTATGCCACTTGTTGACAGTGTTCTTGAAGCAGTGGAGGGGTTTTCAATCACCTGACAGTTTTTTAGTTCTAGATTTAGCATTTCTTTGGAGTGAAGTCTTGGAGAAAACACCCTGGCAGGTTTTATCTAAATTGCAAAGGAGAGTTTAGGGACAGTGAAAATCCCAGGGGAATCTTTCCCCTGGTGTGCTCAGACTAGATGTTCCACTTCAACACAGAGTATTGGGCTTGCCCCTGTTGTGATTTAGTTTAGGTTACTTGATCTGAAATTGAGTTCCCACAGAAAGGTCCCTATTGCACACTGATACGTTGGCCCTATAGGATATATTATACTGTTGTAAACAATATTGATGGTGGAGGAAGAGAAGGAAAAAAAGAATGTTTTAGGGTGTTGTAGTTTCCTACTGCTCTTGGAACCTGTTCATGCTAATATTGTGTTTCTGTTATTGGTGTATCCTCATTGAAATGCCTAATATATTCCAAATTTCTCATTCAGTTCTATACTATGGAATTTATTTTTTCTCAAAAGGAACCATTGCCTTAGGATACTTCTGCTATAGCAGTGTGTACATTCAGTAGGGATAACTTATTTAGTCTGAGTACAGAGCTAGTTAATGTGTATTATTATATCTTGGGCGACATGGTTTAGTGGGAGGTGTTCCTGCCCAGAGCAGGGGGGTTGGAACTAGATGATCTTGAGGTCCTTTCCAACCCTAACTATTCTATGATTCTATGATTATTGAGTTATATTGTGTATGTGTGGTAGGTTGATCCTGGCTGGACCAAAATTCACCAAAACTGTGTCATTCCCCTCTTCAGCTGGACACGGAAGAGTAGATATAACAAAAGGCTCATGGGTCAAGGTAAGGACAAGGGAGTGCTCAAGGCCAGGCTGGATGGAGTTTTGATCAACAGGGTCCAGCAGAATGTGTCCCTGCCTGTGCAGGAAGGGTTGGAACTAAACGGTCTTTGAGTTTCTTTGCAACTCAAACCACTCTGTGATTCTGTGACATACTTCCTTTAGTTTTAGAAGTGATTCCTGACTTGCTTGTTGCAAGGCAAGAGGGTATGCAGTTATCCTGGGAAACATATTCAGTGCACTACCAGCACCTGCAGGAAGATGAGAGGCTGCTTGTGTCCCTGCAGTGTTACAGTCACCCCAAAAGATCAAGCCTGGATCAAGTGTTAGCTTCTAACCCACCTTTCACCATTCCATGGCCATGACAGTTTCAAATGTTTCCATGATTTAAACTTGAAGGTAGACTTTTGCATAGAATCATAGAATAGTTAGGGTTGGAAAGGACCAATCCCCTTGCCATAGGCAGGGACACCTCCCACTAAACCATGCCACTCAAGGCTATGTACAACCTGGCTTTGAATACTGCCAGAGGTGGAGCATTCACAGCTTCCCTGGGAAGCCCATTCCAGTGCCTCACCACCCTTTCAGTTTTGTTTTCAAAGTTAGCTGGGAATCAGTGTGTGAATTAGAGTAATGGAAAAGATGCTGCTTCTAATGTCTTAACACTACTGATGGGGTTATGAACAGATGCTGTAGCCAGAGGTACAATTCCTGATCTCCTGATTTCATGCAGGGTTTCCTGAAAACAGGAATGGAAAATCAATAAGACCATTTCAATGACTCTGCCGTTGGTATCGAATTGTCATAATTTAATTGTGAAATCTCAAGTTGGAAGCAGAAGCTCTTTTATACTGCAGCTTCTCATTAAGGTTACTTTTATTAATGCCATCTTGTGATAACAATAAGCATTTAAAACATCCAACTAAAAATTTAACTTTGAGCAGCTGAATTATGCTATCTTCCTAACAGTGAGAGTGAGTGCAACTTCACTTCTGTTAACAGGTAATACCCAAAGGCAAAGGAAAGGTGGATAAGAACAGTTATGCAAAGAGCCCAAACCAGAAATCTCCTGGTTTCTAAATAGCAGGTCAAAAAACTGTTTGTGTGTTTCCATCCATTTGTTTATGTTGCTTTCCTAGTATTCCCAACTAAATTCCTCTGATGAAATACATCCATTTGTAGTGATTTCTGTAGTGCGCTAAAGCAGGCCACCATAGTGCCAATACTCTCTTACATTCTTTCCATACATATAGGATAAAAATTACTTGAGTATTTTAGCACAACCGAAATCTGGAATTGAAGGCTTTTGTCTCACTTATGAAATAATGGTCATGAAATTCAGATTCCAGCCCAAGATTTTCTTATTGAGTCCAAGGGGATTTTATTCATTGTTTTACTGTTTTTTGCTTAAATACGACCATCTGGACAAAGAAAAAAAAGACTTTCTTTTTAAATAATAATGCCAATATTCCAGTTATTCATGCTGGCCAAGCACTTTTGGAAAAAAAATATATATATATATAAAATAATTGCTAAAAACCATAATTAGACTTCAAAAACTTAAAGTGTTCAAACTTTCTTAATTACAAACCATTCTTTATTTTTGAAGCCCATACAGCTCACGGCATGCAGGACTTCTTAGAAGTCTCCTGCAAATATTGTCCCTCCTCCTACCTGTCTGTAGCACAAGGCTCTACCAGTCTCTCATTACCACAAGTTATGTGTGATTACTTATTCCACACTAAGTAGCAGGAAAGTTATCCCATAGCTTAAGAGTGCATTTATCCAGGAGAAAAGCAATACACAATTTAGAAGGCTTCCCCGTCTGTTCAAAAAAACAGAAGCACAGACAGAAAAGAAAAAAGACAACCAAATAAGAAAACCAAAAAGCCAGGAGTACAACGCAGGCAAAAGAGAAGGATCAGAAGGATGCTGTGTTGTACAGTAGTACCTTTGCTGAGCAGATTTGATGGTCAGGATAACAAGACTTAGGCATTTGGGGATACTGACACAGTGACGTAGGTGCTCGTGAGTGGCACCTGTGTTTTAGACTCACCTATCTAAAAGTGTCTGGTTTGAGTTTACTCTTCAGATTTTGTCAGATTGTCAAGGTTTGGGTTGAAAAAGGTATTTTCAGTGATGTCCTTTGGAAAATGCTTCTATAATTCTAAATATTATTCCATTGTATCCTTCTCCTGTAATTTATAGTAAAGACAGAACATTAGTGCCAGGAGAATTTCACAGATGCTGATCCATGATCATGTCACCTACTCAAGTCCCAGCGTGTAAGTACCACGTTACTTATTCTTTAAAAGTTCATCATGATTGATAGTATTTGCCTGATTTTAGAGAAAATAGGATTTCAGGTGCAAGATGGAGATAGGGTATCTCATTAGTTTATTGCACTTTTTTTTTCACACCATCTTCTGAATATTATCTGTGGGATAATTGAAAACTTACATTTTTTCTGTAGAATGTAAATGCATTACTCTATTAAATACAGGCTTAAAGCCAGATGCCCCAGTGCAGGAGCACCAGTGGAACAGGGGCTTTTCAGACAGAGTAAACACTTATTTTTCTGTCATCATTTCAGTAATAATCAAAGCCATTGGCAAGTCAAAGTGCCTGATTCTGATTTCTGTGTTAATGCCACACACCTTGGTTTTGATGAAGTTTCACAAGCTTTTAGGAAAACAAGGGTAGTTGAAGTTATGCTTTGGTTTAGGTTTTCCTGTGGGTTTGTCTGATTTTTTTTTTGTCTTGTTATGATAAGTATTAGGTTACTATAGAAGAAAAATTGGCCTTTATTTTTCCATAAAGCTGGCTGTAAGTGCCTACCTATCTTGTGATTTGTGAAATGAATGGCCTGATTGCGTTAAAGGTTATAAAGGCAATACAGAGAAGTGCAAGAGCTGCTTTTGCAGAATGACAGCTTTTTGATTTGGCTTTCTATTACTGTCATGTCACACTTCTATGGACGTATGGGAACTGCTCTGGATATGAAAACTTTATGCTCTGGCTCAAGAAAGGGACAGAAGGGAACTCCTGAAATGATTCCCCTTGAGCTTACAGTTTTCCAGTTCCATGCTTCTTTCAATTTGCTTAGCACTCTTGCACGGGTGAAGCACATAGAAAAAATACTCTGAAAGAGGTTTAAATCATTTCACTGACTCCATCAGTTCTGCCTCCTTCAGTTTGCAAGAAGGAACCCAGAACTTTGGCAGCTAAAGAAACAGCTGTCCAAATATTGAGTGTTTATTGTTATTATATGGGGGGGTGGGGTGTTGCTATCCATAATGATAGTAGTAACTTCTACCTAATAGAAACTTCTCTTTCCACACACCAGGCAAGACTATTCCCAGGTTCTTTGGAGGTTGGGGTCAGGAAGTTCTTCTGGGCCCCTTCACCTTTCAGGGCAGCTTTCTCCTGTGATCCTACCAGCCAGCTGCTGAAACAAGCCAGAAGCCCAGGGCCACTGTTCTGTTATTTTGCCTGCCTCATTTCCCTTTCCCCACTGTTTCATAGCTGCTACAAGTTACCTTCAGTCATCACATTCCTTTCCAGGTGGCAGTAGCAGAGCTGTTGGAAGGTTTTTCTCTTGTAGCACACCCCACACACATCTCCAACATCCTCTAGAAACCTCTGGAATTGCTGGTGCTCTGCTGTGTTCCCTTCCAGCAGGTTGTCATAGGTTCAACAGCAGCAGTCATTTTTCTCCTTCGTAGTAGCCAGTGCAATGCTGTGTTTTCGACTTTCAGCCTGGGAACAGCATTGATAACACCAGTGTTTATAGTTACGGCTTAGAATGTTTTGATCTGACCAAGGACTTTCTGAGTCTCATGCTCTGCCAGGGAGGAGAAGAAGCTGGGAGGGAGCAGAAATAGGACACCTGACCCAAACTGACCAAAGAGGTATTCCATACCACAGCACGTCAGGCCCAGGATGTAAAACTGGGGGCAGGAACCGGAAAGAGGGCAGTTCACTGCTCGGTCATTGAGTGGTGAGCGGTTGTATTCTCTTCCCTTGTTATTTTCCTTGTCATTATTATCATTGGTGATAGCAGCAGTGATTTGTGTTATACCTTAGTTACTGGACTGTTCTTATCTCAACTTGTGGGAGTTACATTCTTTCTTCTCCCCATTCCCCCCCCCCCCCTTGAAGTGGGGGAGAAGAAAGTGGGGGGAGTGAGTGGGCTGCGTGATTTACAGCTTAAATGGCAACAAAAGTGATGGGGCGTTTGAGGTCCCCTTGTTAACATGGGACCATGAAATTTCATCAGTGTTCTTTAAGGAAGGCTTCCTCATTTCCTGGTTAGATGCTGCATCACAGACACCCACCATGTCCCTTGTTGGGGGACAATTTGATCACAGTGGCTCAGCTAGCTCATGGAGAATCCTGATTCCAACTGTGTGTTCCCCACTACACATGATGTGTATAGGAACTGGAGATGGGCCTGACAGACTTGCAACTCGTTCAGGGGCAGTGCCACCCCTCCATCCATGGTTACTTCCCCTAACCCCTCACTCCACACCTCAAATAACCTAGTTAGAACTCTGCTCACTGGTTTGCAAGCCTGCTGGCAAAGATGCTTTTGAATACTCAGTTTAAATGATACTTTAATACCTTTTTTTCAATAAACTATGTATAAGTCAGTGTTGCTTCTAGAACTATGCAGAAACTAGGTAGGTCAAATATCTGTGGGGAACTCAGGTCCTTGTGTGCACATGGCGGCACATTTGGGCATGAATGAGACCTGTCTTCATTGCTGCTAAAGCACTAACCACATTGTCTCATCTTCGATGTGTGCCTTACACAGCAGGGTAGTTTTGTCTCTCTCTGGATGACTAGAAAGAGCAAACTGTGAGGCTTGTGGGGAGGTGTTAGACCAGCCTCAGCTGATTCAGTGCTCTAGCAAGAGGAGCTCAGCTACTTGGTCCAGCTGACTCACAAGTATACATCCAACTCTTTGCTGGTGCATCTTGACTACATCTTGCTCTTGCACCAAATAGATTTTGCTTAGCTCATATGTCTGTCTAATCTGTAACTGCATATTCTACTTACAGTAAGCTTTAATTTTTTATTGTGAAAAAAGTCTCAGATAGAGTTAGAAGAGCTCAATCTCAACTGATGCAGCATTCCACCCTTCCTGTCATTGTAATGGGCAGGTTCTAATACAGATAACTTACAAAACTGTGGTGTAAGTAATCTGTGGGTGTACTGGAGATGTTGGTGTTTGCTGTTAGCTGGTGGAGAATGTATTGCTAAATCTCTGAGTGAGATCCATGGCAACACTGCCAAGGAAAAATTGGCTTCCAAACCAGAATTACGGTCCGTGGGAGCGGATCTGGAAAAGCCTCGTCAAGGCTGCATGACCAAAACTGAGTAATCACATTTTGTTCTAACTAAGCTCCTTCTTAATCACAGCGGACAGAAACTTGTGGAACCAATTTTTGGTTGTTTTTCAGCTAAAGATCTGAAGTTCAGCTGTATCTAATCCAAACAACAGATACCAAGGATTGCGTCGTACCTTCTAGGGGCGTGATTTCAGACACACTCAAAACCTGAAACAAAGAAAGAAAGTTGTCGTATGTGATTATGTGATAGTAACAATCGATGGAGCTCTAGTCAGATGAGATCTGATGCTGTGGGTGCATGTTGGGATGGGACTTTGGAAGAATGCTTCTGCATTGGAGAATAGCCCAGTTTCAATGCCCTCTTAGAGTAGTTTCTGTCCAGAAGGACAATACTGAATTATGATTAAGTTATGCTGCTGTTTGTTGGAGAACCTCTGGTACCCTGGGTATACAAAAAAATCATTACTGGAAGCCTATGGGATTTGTCATTCCCCACTGCAACGCAACTGAACAGAAACCTCTGGTCAGGTGAACCTTCAGCGTATTGCAGTGTCACCTATAGCAGCAAAGCAACAGGCTGCTTTTCCCCTGGGCAAGCACCTAGGCTGCCCTATCTCACACGACAGCAGCATACAGTAGGCAGCTGAGCTCATCCTGAAGGCATGTGTTTGACGTGCCTCCAGCTCTGACCGCCTGGCACTGCACGCGAGGAGAAGCTGCAACCTGATGCTATAATGTGTGACAGCCAGGTGTTCAGTTTTGCAGTTTTATGTCAGCCTTACCGATCCTGATGAATAGCATGAAAAAGGATGATGAAAAAGCAGGAGAGCAGATTGCTGGGATTGCTGTTTGACTAAAATCAGACTAAACCTTCAGAGGTGCAGATGCTGAAGCAGAAAGTCTTTGCTCTGCATGCTGCATATGATGCTCAAGAAAAAGCATGATTTCAGAGTGCTTTATGGTCTTGAATTTGCAGTGCTAGCTCCCTAATACTGTTGCTAGGTTGGGAAGGTAATTGCTCCTCTCCCAGGGAAAAAAAATAATGAAGGGGGAAAAAAGAGTTTTGACTGCATTTCCGCAGGAAGAGTTCATAAATCAAATAATCTGAACTGCAAGCTATTAGCTATGTCATGAGTAATTGCATTTTGGGTTGATAACTATTCAGATTTTGATGCAGCAGATTTTAAGACAGATTTGTTTTAAAATGTCTTTTAATCTTGCAAAGAAGAGATCTTTCTGGTTTAGCATTCTTATGGCAGAGGAAGTAAGAGTTTAGCAAATGCCTCCAGTATTATCCTGGATTTGGGAAGATAAACATCTTTTTTGCTGATTCAATTTGCACCCCATCAAATTACTTAACTCCTTTAAATTGCATCTTTTATATTATGCTCAGTTCCTTGAAGCAGACCATCCTTTGCACAAAACTGCTTTGCAATGAATATTGCACCTTATATGATTTCAGTATGTTGTTCTGTTTGTGTTACACTTGTTTCCCAAATGGCCTTTCTTCATTTTTGTGGAAGCTGCCTACCAAGTAATGTCTCCGTAATGCTTTCCCAGATACTCTTCCCATACAATCATAAACCTTAAGGGCTCTTGTTAAACTTACAGGTGAAATATGGAACATAAGATGCATTGAAGAGGGATTGGCTTTGCTTTTATGGACTGAAGGAAAAATAGAAATGTAATGGTAAAGCAACAGGTTTGAAATTAAACTTGGTTATTGACTTATAAGTAAAAGACATCTTATCGGTGAGAAATGTGTGAAAGGTGAGAAAAGGTAATAGCTTTTATGGCCTATGCATCCTTTTTGGATGCAGTTAGATTTAGAGCGCAAATAGCCTCTTGATTAAAAACTGATACATCTCAGGTTGACTTGAGGCCACTAACATTTGTTAGTTTGAGAATTGGCCCTTTAGTGTTTCCAGAGCTTGTTAACATCTTATTTTTATGGATGCAAATATGCTACACATGCATTTGAAGGGGGACTTATAGTCTCAGTGCTTGCCAGGGAAGATCGCATAGAGAAGCAGGTGCAGTTGCATTAATGATTTCCCGAGTAGTTCTTTGCCATATCTTTTGGTGTTAAATCATTGTACAGATGTCTACTGTCTGTTGATAACGTTGTAGGGGGGAAGCTAAAGTACAAGCTTACCGCTAACTTAGGCGAGTTAAAAAGATAACTAAGGTTCTTAATGTTTTTGTTTCTGAATTGCAGAGGTAGAGCGTTATTTTGAAATGAAGTTGTCATGTAAAGTGTCTGGTTAGTGCCTTCTGGAACCTATTTCCTAATTTTTTTGAGTTATTGCTCACTATGTTTATAAGTGGAGATGGGCTCATTTGCCCAGCACATTTGTCCATCCAGTACTTATAATACCCTGCTTTACCTTGGTGTGGCTTTAACAAAACTTAGTCTCAGGCTGATTTCATTTAGAGGCTCTTAGCCAAAAGAGCTCACCCGCATCTAAGAATGAGCCAATTCAACAGTATCTCTGATTAAAAAAAAAAAAAAAAAACCCAAAAAAACCTACAAAAAAAAAAAAAAGCAAATCCCAAAACACCAATGAGCAGCCACAGAAAACAATCCTAGATGGCACAGAATGGAGGAAAAGCTACCTAAAGATGTGAATGGATTTGGCCTTTAGTTGTTCTTTTGAAATCTGCTCATATTTAATGAAACAGTACATCTGTGAAAAACTGCAGTTCACATATCCTTAGTAGTGATAACTTGTGTCAGATGGTAAATTCCCTCAAGGTTCCATTCGACCATGGTGGAAGGTTTTCCCCCAAACCACAGCGTTCAGCAGAAGCAGGATGCACTGGGGCTGGATAATAGGCAGGAGGGCAAATCTACAGGGTTCCCATTGTCAAAAGGGGCTGTGGGGCAAAGCATGGAGTGTGGTTTGGGCTGGGGTGCGATGGGAGATGCTGTGTAAACCGGGGGAAGCATTATTTGAACTGCAGTGTAACTGTAACTGGGTAAGAGCTAGGGGTGAAATAGCACTGGCAAAGGACTGGCTCATGCTCAAAGGGGAGGAGCTGGATGGTAGAGCCTAGAGGAAGATCTGAAACAGAACCCTGATGACATGAGGGACTGCCCCAATGCAGGTGCACACATGCCTTGGGGCACTTCAGCACTGCCTTGGGAGGCTGGCTTCTACCTGTGTCATTCCTATGGGTTCTTAAAAGGCCAGGCAAGCAAATTAGGCTATTTATTTCTTCAGAAATTAACCCTCATTCCCTATTTTGGTCTTTCTTGGTGCGCAGCTTAACAGTGAGGTTTGGGCGACACATAAAACACTCACAGATGCTGCTGAAGTCTTTAGGACCTGAGCCTTGGAAATACAAGGTTGCAGCAATAAGAGCTAAATGAACCATTGACATCTCAAATTCATTGCTAACAAACATATTAATTATAAATAATTCAGCAGCTAAAATCCGCAGGATCAAAGCCCAGTGCATGTTCCTTGGGTATGTGAGACCAATATTGAAAACATGGGAGCCAGCACTGCTCTATGGTAATTTCAAGTTTGGCGAAATATGAAAGGCACATACGGCATGAGACTTCTATGGAATGAAATTAACCTGAATGTCAAGATGGAATGCTGCTTGGAGTAGATGATTTGGGAAATTCATATTATATCTTTTGTCATTTTTGTTTATTTTTGTGTTCAGTAATCCAAGCAAAAAAAAAATCCATCACTTGTGCACCACATTTATGCAGGTTATCACAGTTATTACAGGGCAGCCAATGATGTCACTTCAATGAAGGGATAATTGAATTCGCATTAGCTTTAGTTCAGCTATCATGGGGAAAAATAATCCTGCAGGTGTTGTAACAGGATTTCGGTGCAGGCTGGGGACATATTTTGTTTGTGATCATCTCCAAAACCAACACTGATGCATCTCCGTGACTGTTGCTTTACAAACTGGCACCCTTCAAGCTAGTGAAGGTATACAATGGAAGTTAATTTTCAATCTGTGAACAGTATGAGAGGCTTTTGGTATGCCTTGTGCAGAGAGATACTATTCATAGCTTATATGAGCAGGATGGGATTATTTGGTGCCTGAATGTCACAAGTTAAAAGTCAAAGGTCAGAATGTTGCTCTCCTTTACAGCCAGTGGAAGGTTTGTTGTTAACTTCAACAAAGCTAGGATTTCTCCCTTGATTTTGTAATGGTTTTTGAGAGGCAGGATTGTGGCGGCCTTTTACCTCTTGTGGCTTCACCAAGACTGTATTCTAGGAGCTTTGAAGCTATCTTTTATTTACTCTGATTGTGTTTTGTGGGAAGCTAAATTGAAAATGTATTTAAGGGCCCCAGAGACTCGCTCTGATGAACTGCATCAGGAGAAGCTGAACATGTGCTCGGACACAGCTTTCAAAACTCCTAATTGTCCACAAGAAACCATAGAAAATCTGTCAGCTTTTAAGTTTCAAACCTCATCACTTCAATTTTAAATTTTAATGTCCTCACATACAAATAGAGTAAAAAAGTAGAAAACTCGATACAAAATATTTACCACCTAGGCAGAAAATATAGAAAAGAAAGAAAAGAAAATTGAGCATTTTTGCAGTTTTAGGGAGATTTTACACAAAAGAGAATTCAAAACTGAATTCTAGACTATAACAGAAATGTGTATCATCACACTAACATGAAGATGTTTTAACAGTGATTGTGTCGTCTCAACAAACACCTTTTTGTCAGTTATATTTCACATGTGAAATACACTGGACTTTATAGGAAATAGATTTTGGTTTTAATTTCAAGTAATAATTTTTTTTTTACCATAGGAAAATGTACAGAATTATTGTGGAAATCTGTGTAGTATGTTTGCTCAAATAAACATAATGCCTTGCTGCAAACTTTTAAATATAATAAAATGCATTTAATAGCAATCTTTTGTGGTATTATCATTATTTATGGACATAACATTCAAAGTATGGAAATTCAGTTGTGGATCAAAATGACCATAAAAACAGTAACCCAAAGAACCTTATAAACATGTCAACACCCATCATTTATCACAGATGGCTCATACCAATGTAAAAAACATATAAAATGTAGTATAATTCTCAACATATGGTTTACTTTGTTGCATTGTTCCTACATATTATTTGTGTTAAAAGCCAGGAAATTATATTATGAAGAGAATATTGGCTTTTGTTCATTAAACTAAAGTATGGATTAAAGTTATTCTTTTCCTGCGATGAACATATACCAACAGTGATTAAAAAATAAACATTTATTTACAAAATATTGATGCATACATATTACACAAATCAGTTATATCAAAGTGGTTTTTTTAAACAATATCTGTAGCAACCAACTATTTGCATTGGTTTATCATAGTGCAAATGGTAATGTTGCAAAGGCAGGTTATAATGTGGGATTGCGAGTTGAATGTTAGAATTCTCTGCTGCCTTTTGTTTTACTACATCTAGAAAACTATTCCTTTTCATTTAAAAAATATCTATTTCTTGCGAATGTTGAATAGTGTACCTGAGGATAGGGCAAATTCATTATTAATCTAAATTCTTTCACTTAGATAACTATCTATTTACTCAACCTGCTTACGTAGCACCATTGCCATTGATTACTAACATACTAATGAGAAGAAGGAATGGAAACACGCTAAATACACTATGCCATCCCTAATTTCAGGATCTGTCCATTTATGTGGAATTTCATCTGATACATTTCACAATTCTGCACTATATATTCAAGTGTTTAAGGATAATTCTGGTGGTATTGTGTAGTGGTGTATATGTAGCCAGTATATATTTTCCTGCAAATACAATATTAAGTGAAGCTGTGAAGAAATGGGCTTAAAAGCCCGCTCCTTCTGTCCTCAGGTGAGAAGGAGCTTGCTTTTGACTACCAAAGTGTAATGAAACCTGCATATAAATTTGAGTCTGAATGACTGAATATTGATTCCCTCACAATGTAAGAACTTTGTGTGTTAAATCCGGTGATTTTGATTGTAGTTTTTCACTGGTTCAAAGCCAGCCAGGTCAGGTAACTGTATCGTCCTTTAGTTCACATTCTGTAGCTGGTGCTGCACTAAATCTGTATGATAGCCTATCATACAGTATGTAGGATGTCGGCAATGCCTTGCGTACGTAACTTCACAGTTTCAAAGACTGTTTGGTGAGGGGGTATAACTTTTTCTTTCGATAGCTTCCACAATATATGAAGTGGTGGATCTAACGACGGCCTCATGAGCACCCACAGCGATCTACAACCATGGCTGGGATCTTGCCGTATATTATTTGTTCCTTTCCGTTGAAGTACAGCATGTTGATGGGGGACATCTTGGTGGGTGTGCAGCAAGGGCCTGCCGAACCCCTGGGGTTGGCTTGGTGTACGAGGTGAGTGTGCGGGTACTTCTGTAAGAACACAAACTCGCATTCTCCAGAGCAGTAATTTGCTTTGTATCTTTTAGGGGCGATAATCCAGTCCCAGCCGAAAGCTTCAAAATCCACTGTCAGCGGGTAACGACAACATCGGGATTCTGTTGAGTGCTCGTCACAGTCGAGGCCAAAATCTCTGCGGGACCGTTTCGGCGTGTCTGTAACTCTGACCTCTAGAAATGGGTTCTGTGAGGAGAGGAGAATGAATCAGAAGCATTAATCAGGTATGCCTAAGTTCACTAAAAACATGCAAGTATTTGAGACACAGCTCTATCAAATCAACGCTTTCAAATCGTTTCTTCTAGACAAAACTGAGTCCTGCAAATCTCTGCTATGGCTCGTCTCTACTCAAGGATTATTCCTGTTTTTCATGCTGAGGACCAGCATTCCCCTTCTGTTCCTCTGCAAAGAGGTTTAATTCCTGGTTATCTGTTCCTGAAACCATCATTACCTCAGTGTTCACACCGGTTTTGTTAACTGCTACAGGAACAGAAATTTTGGAGGATGCTGGGGTTTTATTTTTATGTGGGGCTTGTTTTAAACTCCAAAATAAGAACAGAACTCTCAAAACTTTTAAAGGACAGAATTAGGTGTTGTTAGTCTCCCTTTCCTGAATCCCTCTGAAATTCCCTCCATTTAAAATACTATTGAGTTCAGGCTTTCTGGATATCAGAAAGGCTTCTCGTCCAGACCAAAAAGGGAAAAGTTGCAGTCGTGTTTGAATGACTGCATTGGCAGTAGAAATAAGTGTTTCCCCTACTAGTTCACTTTACTTGCACAGCTTTCCCCTCCACCAAAGGGATGGATTTGCTGTCCTGAATTTGGAGGGACAGCTAGTATTTTGACTCTTGAAAGAGCCCTGTGGCCAGGAATGTACTTTTGGCAGATCTCCGAGCCACGTGTCTCCTGCTGAAGGTGTGTTTCCACGGTCACCAACTGAGAATAGAAAGAAATCACAACCTTCACAATCACGAGTTTGAAAAAGCAATTTCAGTCCTGTGTGTTGCTTTGGCACTGACCGAGCAGCCCCACAAAGGAAGACCATTCCTTATGAGTAAATAGTAGCCCAGCTAACTTTGTTACGTGGGTTTGTCCCTTCTCAGATACCTACTTTGATATCTACAAGTTGTCCAACTGTTGGATATGCTCCTCCCAAAGGTAAATGATATGGGGAGGGGATTGGTGAGAGGAGTGTCCCTATACCGGGGACTGCTGGAGAGGAGCCAGAGGGAAGAGAAGAAACTTCCTCTCCTGTTATCAGCCATGCATCTGACCCTGTCCTGCTGCTGAATCAGTTTGTTTTTATCGATGATGATAACCATGCGTTATCCACATGGGTCATCATTTGAATGGATGGAGGTGGTGAGGACGTTTCTTATCATGATATCCAGCTTTCCAATTTCAAGTATGGGAGATCCACACCTATACTGGATCTACAATTAAGATATCACAGCATTTTTCCTTTAAGTTCTTTTTAACTGTATTATACTGTTATGAAGTTAAAGATTACACAGCTACATAAATATGGTTGGATTCAATGATCGTAAAGGTCTTTTCCAAACAAAATGATTCTATGATAAACTGATTAACCTACTGCATAAAAGTAAAAGTAAAATATCCTTTTTTATTCAAAAGGAGGGATTTCTTCGTTGTCATAAGCTCAGGAATCTTTACAGGCTGTGATTTGCAGAAACAGATAACAAGGAAGTGCTCAATTTTAACTGGTATTTTTCTGGTTTAATCTGTTAATTTGTACTTACAAAAAGAAACCAGATAGTTATTTAATGCTCTTTCTTATAATAATAACTCACTTATTTTATCAAGCAGAATTTCTCTATTCAAACATTTGTAGTAGGTAGAATGATGCACTTTATCACATACTGAAAGGTACAGAGTTTAACATTATGAAGATCTGTTCTCACCTTCATAAATGTAGATAATTATTGCTATTGTTAATAGAAGCTATATGCATACAGAGTAGGGAGAAACCCCTTCACTTTCTCAGCAATATCGGAGGCATCTTCCCTATCAATGAAAGGATTTGACCACTATTCTTTTAGCTTTATGTAAAATAACTACTAATTAAGCAGTATTTGCTCTCAAATTTGAAAACAATGTTGTTTTGATCATACCATCCATCAGTACCAAAACATTCTCTGTTTAATGCCTCTCAACATTGCTCTGAAGTACTGCAATTTGACTCAAATTTTCAAACAGGGAAACAGAGGCACAGGAATGCTATTGATTCTGACATAATCAGACAGCAAAGATTTGGATATGTAGAACTTCTATTCCCTGAACAATGCTTCCATTTTATACTTCAAACACAATCTAAATGCTTTTCAATAAAATGCAAGATATTTAAATCAGATTTTTCTTAAGAAACTTACCAATCCATCTTCACCTGGTCTTGGGAAAGTTACAGCAAGGTCTTGTCCATTCTCATCAAAGGCTTTTATTTCGATGCCTAAATTGGATTCCGGCTGTTTGAGCCAGTTTTGCAACACTGTCTTCACATCAATACTCTGCCAAATACCAGTGCCGGGGTTCATGTCAAGTTTCAAAGATCGAATTCCAGTATATCTTGTACCGTCTTTCATGGGTTTAATAAGTCTCAGGATCTGCACAAACACTGTTGTAGGTTTTTGGACTTGCCTCAAGTATATCCACAATTGTGCCTTTACTACTTTGTTATATTGTATTTTAGAGCTAAACTTAAAGAAGCAACATTTTGGTTTTCCCTCCATTTGGACGAGAAAATCAGCTATAAATGAATGGAAAGAACAGATTACTGAACAGGGAACAAAAAGAAATATTCATATATAAACTCAATTTTTATTTTTTCTTCCATATAGGAAGACTTACAATATGTTATAAACAGTACCAGTAACAAAGTGGATTTAACTCATTTTCTGTGGTTTTTGCTTTTCAGCAAATGTAATGAATGTCAATGAAATCATTATGCTATCACCTAACAGTAATTAAATGTGACGAGGAACCTATGATTGTTTTGAAAACGGGCTAAAATGAGGTTTGGCTAACTCTAGTTGGTGCCTTGTGCTCCATAGGCTAAGCAGAGCAGAGGTATGCTCAGGCTGAAACTTGGAAATGACAGGCAATCACAAGAAGGTAAACCCTGTCGGAGACCTCTGTGGTCCTCTGCATGGTCGGGGCTCTGACCAGTGGTATCAGTGCTGTGGGCTGACCTGCACTAGAAAAAAGCCTCTTTCCGAAGCAAAAACAGCTTGGGGAGAGGACACAGCCTATTTGACTTCACAGTGACTACTACCAACTCACTTCTGCTAGTCGTCATCTGAGGACCTTCATAAAGCACGCAGAATAGCAACTTTGCATAAGCCGATTCAACATGTGTTAATAGCTATCATATAGCTATTCCTAATTTACTGAATAACCTTAGTGTGCTACACATAAAATCAGAGGCAGCCACGGGCAAACTACACAATTGCTTTAATTTCTTTTCTGAACGGGGGAAAAACTTAATTAAGAGTGGTAATCTAAGGATCATTTTGTTTTCATTTGATTAATATTATAGGAAAGTCACAAGCAGTGCTGCGTTCCTCCTTCCTGTAGCCTATGAAGCAGCTGTCATACTTAGTCATGGCAATGCCTTTCCATGCCAGGATAAAATGGGTAATACTAATCTTAAATGGTGCAGGGCTTTAACATTCATAAATCTCACCACTTAAGATACCTGTCTCTTTAGTGCATTTAAAATAGTTCAAGGGCTTTTTATAAAGAGTAGGAAATGAGCTCGGATCAATGAAGCACAAGGACTTTTCTTCAGTCACTGTAATTACGTAACGATTTAGCTAAAAACTGTTTAAAGCCTTGGGCATAATAAGCTCAAATAAAACTGATGGCAGACCTCAACTTTGTGATAAGGCTGCAGTAATATACTGCCATTAAGTACGTGCTAATTAATGAGTTGAAAAAGTTTACAGATAAAGTTCCTTCATCGATGAATGCATTTTCAGCTGGCTGGAGCAGCTGATATTATTCTAGTATGCATATTGTAATGATATCTGTAAGTGCTAACATGCCGTATATGTCTTGTCATCTTTTTAATTTTCGACATCATATTCGTGTTATTTAAAAAACCAGCTGCCATAGCCAAATACTTTAGCTGATGAAGAACATAAGATACTGCAGTATTAGCCATGCAAAAGATACTTGATAGGAGCCATAGCAGATGTTTAGCACTCAGAAGATAACTCAGAATCTGCTCATTCAGTAAATGCCTTCATTCTTCCTTGGCATGACTACTGGAGCTGATTGCTATAGCATGGACAATTTAACAGTTAAATCTGTTACACACGTATTTGCTTTAAATATATAGTTTTAACTCAGAGGTGGGTGGTGCTAGTTTATGGTATCAGCAAAAAAGCAAGAATTTAACTCTATACTTGCTATAACATGTTGCAGTTAGGTAGGTCTGGTGCTCTAAGCTGTATTTCTCCTGAATTCTATTGCTTCTAAAAATGCTGGCCAGTGAAACCTCCCTCAGAAATACATAGTTATCTCATTAGCTGCACTTGTTCTTTATATTTGTGATAGGAAATGCCCTGAGCACTGTGGATAACGAAGTCAACTAAACCACAGATCTCCCTTCGCTCTCTAAGGCAATGGGCAAATCCTAAGTGCTACAGGGCATGCACGTTACAAGGAGCCGAAAACGGAACAGTAAAACAAAGGATCACAACACAGTCATCTGAACCTGGCTCAAATTCTTTAGTAATAATGCTCTCCTCCCTCCCTCTAGCAGGCTTCAGCCAGCAGCCTGTTGGGAGAGCCCGAGGAGGAGTTGAGTGGCTCTACAGCAGAGAGAGAACTCTCTCGGAGGAGTGGTGGGAGGCGAAAGCAGCAGGGTTACTTACACTCTGTAGGCATTGTGATAATCGTTTCGGTGGTGGCATGATAGTCATCGTCTTCCAAAGAGCCATCACTACTGTCATCTCTCTGGACGTCATACTGATCAATCAGTTCCTGGAGTGGAGGAGCTTTGGGTAAAAGTTGTTTAATAACATCCCTGCTAATGTTAGGAGCTTGTTCCAGGCGCAGTTTGCTGAGGATTTGAATTTTTATGGCTTCTATTCTGGAGGATTTTGTATTCTGTCTCCACGTACAAGCATTGCACAGTCCGTCTTTTTCAGTGTTCTCTGTGGGCTGACTACCGTCATCAAGAGCCACTGGATCAACTGAAATCAGCATCAACAGGTAAATATAAACATAGATTGCTAGCTTTTGCATGATCTCACATTCAGTGCAGCGCTTTTCCCTTTTTTTTTTCCTTTCCCCTCCCCCTTTCCCTTTCAGTACTAAACAGATCCGTGAAAGCAAATGCAATCTGAGAGACAGCTTGCCACACTGGTGTACCTTATATATTCCAAGGGGGCTTTTTATACTCCAACTTTGATTAGGCTCATGTCGTCAAACCCGACGATTGGTTGCTGTCCCAACAATGAATCTGGCTGTCAGAGGGTAAAGCCCTGTCGATCACAAGTCACTAGACAGCATTTAGTTACAGCCAAGGGTGAACTGATTTATCTGGGTGCTTCATAGAGGATATGTCTTTGCATACTGAAAGGATATATTTCCAAGTATTGTAGGCAGCAGTACTGAAAGACAGCACTGTCATTCTGAAATATATACCACCCATGTACTTGTGCTGTGGATCAAGACAGACCCCTCTCTAAACTTGCTTCAGGCTTCTACAGTCTTTTTGACTGGAAAGTTTGTGCTATTTAAATGAAAAACCCTGAGGAATTGCTGCTAGCAGGCAGGGAAAAAATACTTCAGTAATGCACTGCAAACTACTACTTTTGTTGTTCAACAACTAAAATGTATTCATAAATGGATATGCATTTAAATCTCTACAATATCTTCTTTTTCCATGTAATCTTCTATTTCTGCTCAAAATGTCTCTGTATTACACCAACTTAAGCGATACCTTTCTGTGTTTTCTTTTGCTTTCTACTCAAGCACTTGTAAGTTCCCTGATTTCTGCTTATATTTTTTAAATCACAGTTTTAATATGTTTTCTGCATTAAAGATACATCTAGATGTGATTTTATACTTACAGGTTATGGCTTATAAAATCTTACAGTGATATAGTTCATATTTGATGTGCTGTTAGCAAGAATTATGGAACTCACAGCTGGGGGAGCTGCGGGTTACTGGTCAGCACAGGCTGCATATTATATAGCAAACAGAAACCCTGGAATTTGTATATATGGTATATATTTGTATATTTGGGATCTGTATGTTACAGCAAAGGGAAATCCTAGAATTTCATACAATATGCTAAAGTTGGCTTATCTAACCTAGGACTGAATTGTTAGTTGTTCACTGAGTTTCTCTTCCCATTCTAAGTGCAACTAAAAAATGTTGCAAACAGGGCTTTTTTGCAACATTGGTATATGGAAAAATACTTTCAAAGACTTTCTTTCTGCCTGGTCATTCATATTGTTTTGTATCACCTCTCCAGGGCATGCAAATTCATTGAATAGCACAGAACTGAGCCTAATATTCAGCTCATGACCAGTGACGTAAATCATGAGTGCTCAATTAAAATTGATTGTCCTGCCCTGGTATAAAGTTGATGCAAGCAATAGATGTATCACACTCACGTCTTCCAGGCCTATGGCTTTAGGGTCAGACCCTCATATTCTGATTGCAGGCCAAATATGCATTTAAAGCAAGCAGTTTTACTCCTGGGCATTTGGTTTTTATACAAGAGTATGCTGCAGCTACTTTTCACATGTGGCAACATAAATTGGCTCATGGTTCACTGGAACTAGAAGTCAGGATAGATTTGAGTTGCAGCGGAGACTGCCTGCTGTGCCTATAACATTTTAAACAGACTTCTAGTGTATTTCAAGTGCTGAAAATGTATTTTTATGTAAGATGTATAGGATGATTCACAGTAAGAATCTTTTTGAAAAGCACTGATGTTACTCGTGATTTTGGGGGCCTTTAGGTGGGCTTTTTTCTTGTTGTTTGTATACTATTATGACAGTGAATGTCATAATAAATCTATTTTTTATCATTTTTTATTTTAAACCAGAATGAGTTGACAAGTTGGGCACGGCAGGGAATCTGCCCCCAGGTAGAAACAGGTACCAGGTTTCACACCAGCAAAAGCTTTAAAGAGAACAATGATCTATCCTTAAACAGGTGGAAACGATGATGCAGTCATTAATATCAGTGTAACTAAATGCTCTGGCAGACCATGGCTTTAAGCCATTCGTGTTGGAGAAGGGACAAGAGAAATTCTCTGCAAAGCAATACCTCCAGCACCATGACTCCTCGTTGAATGTGTTCTGCATCAGCTTACCCAGTGCTCAGCAGCCATGCTGGTACCTGGCTGCTCCTTCCCCTTCAAGGTCTTCCCCCTCAGACCATGGCTCACCATGGGCACGCAGAAGTTCTTGGCTTGTTTTCCTACCTTCTGCAACAGTCACATTAGTCTGCAGAAAAGGGTCCCCCTCCATTTGACCGCAAAACCAAAGTCATCTTCTGTAAGTCAACCCCCCCTGTGAGCTCTGAGAAAGAGCTGAACTTGGTCTTGGCCACCAAGGTGACACATGGTGGCAAGCAGAACCTACTGAGCACCATGCCTCTGCTCGCTAGTTAGAAGTAAGAGGCAGCAATAGCAGCTGGAGGGGTGACACAGGGACAATTGATTGACCACGATGGCAAAAGTGCCCCAGAATTCATCAGCAGCTGCATAACAAAGAGCAGTATTTTATTCCGTTTCCCTCATAAAAAGTACTCCATATCCGCATGCCCTGAATAACTCCAGGCTGTTAGTGGAATACCTTTATCTTCATCTTCTGTTATTGCCAGCTTTTTCTTCTCTATGAAACTGCAAGAATTTGGAAGCGAGCTTAAAGAGTTGCACTTGATCAGAAGCTATTGAAGGGTCTAATCTCATTGATAATAATAACACAATATGTGATTTGGTTCTCCATCTGACTTTCACTGTAGTGGGATTGGGAAGCAATGACTACAGAAGTAGGTGACAGAGGTGGGAAAAGTGATAAAATGACAAAGTAAAAGTTGCTCCAAAAATCTATTTGGGGAAAAATAACTAAAAAAACCCAAAACCCAGAAAGCCCCAGCACATTACTACCACCAAAACTAAAGAAGAGTTAAAAAATGAAATGCAAATCTTACTGAACTTTATGGCATTTTAATATTATCTTTGGGATTTGTGTCATTCTACCCGCCGTGCCTGCCAATAGTGAATAGCATTCCCAATCCTAGCTATTCAAAGATCATGGCTCAGGCCCCCAAAATCAAGCAATGTAAGAATGTTCCTTTCTAAGGGAAAAAGACACATATCTGTCTACCTGTCAACTTCTCCCCTCCTTTCCCCCTTCCACCAGGAGCTTTTGTACTCATTGATAAACCTAAAAGGAAAAAAGGGGAAAAAGCCACAAACCCATCCCCAACAAATCTGAGCAATAGAGAGGTTTCAAAGACACTGTGTTACCGTGAGCTTTATGGAAAAACAGTGACTGTGGAGGAATAGGAGATTACTAATGCCCTCCCTGAGGAGAAGGCAAACGGAGCCCAACCATTACCCATCCTTTTTGGCAGCCTCTAATTAGCCAATCAGCTTGTGCTTTTTCATCATTACTCAGCATGCTGATAGCTCTGGACCACTACAGTGTGTCATCCCTTGCTGGGCCAGCAATGCAGAAAACATAGGGAGCAGAATGGGATTTGAGCTTGCTCTGGGGGTGGATCAAGTGGACATGGAAAGGAACCAGGACATTTCTGAGAAAAGGGAGAGTTACAGGGGTATGAAGGAGTGCTCTCGTGGCAAGGAAGGAGAGGGACATGGGTTATAATCCTGCCAGAAATCAGACAACTTCATCCTGTTGTAGGCTAGATTTCCAAACACTTCCTTACAGCCTGCAGCACCAGAAATTCACTATTACTTTTTCTTCTGTTGAAGTTAAATGGAATAGTCCCTATAACTGACTGACTTCAGAAGGTCGAAGGAGCAAAAAAATCAGTTGTGAAATGCACTGTAAATGTGTGATTGCTGTTTACATTGATGTCAAGTCTGACATCTTGAATTGGCTTCTCTCCCTGGTTTGTCTTTTAAGGAAGATAAACGGTTCCTTCTGAGCAGCTGAGGAAGATACTCTTTGAGTCACCTTTTCTCTCACTTTCGTCAGCATAAAGCCTGATTTCTAGACTAGCATATTGAAATGGATAGAAAATCCCATTTAAAGTATTTTTGGACCAGATTCATCTCTCACTTAGCTGCAGTAAGCCGAAGATAATGTTTGTGAACTATTTTTGGTTGGAACAGTTACATTTGAACAGAAAAACTCAGACACATAATTAAATGCAGTGGAGGTGGGAGGGTTTAAGTGCTTAACTATGAGCCCAGCTGTCTTAACTCACCAGGTGCTAGCTCTTAGCCACCTGAATCTCAAGATAAATGCACTACTTTGACCTCAAAGCAGATATAAGGTCATGTCCATAAAACACTCAGAAACAAATCTTGCAATAACAAAAAGCTGATGAAAACATCATCCCAATCACATTATGTAAACTAAAGCTGCAGTTACTATCAACTTACTTATATTACTTGTAGTAATAAGTGAACTGAAATAGGAAAGCTGCAACTGGTATGAATTCTTGCTCTATAACAAATGCCCTGAAATAGTTTATCCTCTGCTATGTTTTTTCTCCTACAAAAGTAGTCATATGCAACTTTCAAACCATTCTGCTGTATCAGCTACTGGAAGTCAGTTTTATTTCTTTATTTTGATGGTATGGGCATTTAACTCCTTCAACTTCACCAAAAAAAAGAAATAAGTTCTTCTTCTTTTTCACCAGTTTTGGGTTCCAGGTACAAGAAAGTGTATTTCACATAGAAGAGCATGCATAGCGCAGGGTATGAATGCTCTGGTACCCTGGCATCTGGGTGGAGCATGGTGCAACTCCTTCTCAACCCCTCCAGTTGGGTTGTTTTCCTAGGAAAACTACAGTGTTCAGGGATCTGGGACTTTGAGTGGTCTCCCCCAGCGTGTACTTGGGTCTGTGACTGCATTTTGAGTACCAGGGCAAACCAGGTCAATGATTTCCTTGACTTGGGAGCTACGGGAGATAGCAGTGTATCCTACCTGCTAAGGACTTTCTCATAAGCCATGGTATGTAAGCACGCAAAGAGTAAAATGGGGGAAAGAGGTAAAACTAGCATCCATAGCAAAAAAAAAACCCAAACCCATAGCAAATGAGTGCTGTGGCCCATGATGCACCTCTTTGCTTACCCAAGAGATGCTGCTGAATGTAGGCTTCTGCCTTATTCTTGCCCTTCTGGCCATCTCCTTCATGCCTGCATCTTTCGTGCTGCTGTGCATAAGTGTATGTGTAGAATGGGCCAACAACGCCCTGTAGCTTTTTTCTCCCCTACATGTTCCAGTACATATTGCTCCAGAACCAACCAGATACACTAATGGAAATGAACTTTAGAAACAGTCAACGAAATACATTCCCATTAGACTTGTTAAAAAGATTTAAGGAAGAATGCAATTATAGTGAAAGCTGGCAGTTTCTGAGTTCTTTTGTCTTCAGGACTTTAATCTGCAACCTTCATTATGGTGTGTATCTTGTAAACAGCTCTCTTGAATATCTGTTTAATTCTAAGGGCTCTACCCTTTAGAGTTGCAGCCTTTATGTTTTAACCCAGAATTCCTGACATTCATCCTGACATTCATCTTCAATGTCTTTTAAAATAGCTGCATCAGGCATCACAGCACTGATGAGAAAACTTGAATTCCTTTAGGGATCTCTTACCGTACTTGGAGAGGTTTCATTTCTGCACCCGCACAGCCAGAGTGCTTGAAATACCCAAAAACCTCTGCTCGGTATTACTAGCTGCAAGGGCGTTCGCGTTTTCCCTAAAGCACAACTCTTTGAAGGGGATTTTCGGCCCCGGAGGTCCGTGATTTGGTGTGAGTGGCCTGTCCTCTGCTGGGTTGTTCGGGAATGGCATCCGCTGGGAAGCGAGGGCCGCAGCTCAAACGTTTTACTGTTTCCTCCTCTTTTTTATTTTTCTCCTTTATATATGTGTGTGTGTGTGTGTAGAGATGATGATAAAAGCTAACAGAAATTCTTGACAACACCAGAAAAATGCACTTCTACAAAATGCAGTGATTTCATTTGGCATAAGCTTTCCCAGTGTCATAATGCACTGAATTAATTCCATCTTTTCATCAGAAGATGGCTATGTGTGGGATAGATTTGGCTTCTCATTTCAAACTATCCCTCTGCTGCCCTCCCTCTGTGCCTCCTTTGCTTTGGCCACACTCTGTGGCTTTGCTCCTACTGAATATTGATACAAACTGAACGAGAACAACCTGTATCACTGGATACCCACTTGTCTATAACTGACATCATGATACACAGGGGTACGAATAGCTTTATTTATTTATTTTTTGTAGGCAGAGGAGCTGGCTTTGAAGTGAAAGTCTTCTAAAACTTTTAGCATTTGAGACAGGGAATTCATTGAATCGTAGAATACTTTGGGTTGGAAGGGGCTTTTAAAGGTTATGTCATCCATTCCTGCAATGAGCAGGGACATCTTCAACTAGGTCAGGTTGCTGAAAGCCCTGTCCAACCTGACCTTGAGCATTTCCAGGGATGGGTCATCTACTGCCTCTCTGAACAACCAATTCTAGTGTCTCACCACCCTCATTGTAAAACATTTCTTCCTTATGCCTAGTCTAAATCTTCCCTCTTTTAATTTAAAACCATTGCCCCTTGACCTATTGCAACAGGCTCTGCTGAAATGTTTGTCCCCATCTTTTCTGTAGGCCGCTGTTAAGCACGGAAAGGCTGCAGTAAGGTCTCCCTGGAGCCTTCTCCAGGCTGAACAATCCGAACTCGCTCAGCCTGTCCCCACAGCAGAGGTGCTTCAGCCCTCAGAGCATCTTTGTGGCTCTCCTCTGGACCCCATCAGGTCCTTGTCTCTCCTATGTGGAGAGCCCCAGAGCTGTAAACAGCACTCCAAGTGGGGTCTCATGAGAGCAGAGCAGAGGGGCAGGATCATCTCCTTCAATCTGTTGGTCACGCTCCTTTTGATGCAGCCCAGTATAAAGTTGGCTTTCTGGGCTGTGAGTGCACTTTGCTGGCTCGTGTTCAGCTTTTCACCCACCAGAACCCTAAGTCCTTCTCAGCAGAGCTGCTCTCAATCCCCTTGTGCCCCAGCCTGTATGCAGCCTAATACAGGGGGCTGCCCTGAGCCAGGTTCAGGACCCTGCACTTGGCCTTTTTCAATCTCACGAGGTTCATGTGTGCCCACTTCTTGAGCTTGTCCAGCTGTCTCTGGATGGTATCCCCTCCCTCAGACGTGTCAACTGCATCCCTCAGCTTGGTGTCATGTGCAAACTTAGCAAGGGTAGCACTCAATCCCACTGTCTATGTCATTGATGAAGACACTAAACAATTCCATTTATTTACATTCCAAGAGACTGAAGTCTGTTTTGATAGCCCATGGACTATTCCTTGTGCCTTCATCTCCATCTACACGGAAGACCAGTAATGGGTAATAGTCCAAGGGCTGTAGCAGGCTAGAAGCTTGTAGTGATGTCTTTTCAAAAGTTAAGACAGCTCCAGAAGTTGTAAGAGACTTCTTGCAAATACTCTAAGTATTGACTACTCCATATAAACGTGATTTTTTAAGTCATGCTACATTATTTAGAAGGCTTTAGGAATCTACTTTAAACCTGAAACAAAAAGGAAGATTATCTTACAGACTTTGTGGCAGATAGTTTAAAATACATGCCAGGAGAAAGGGAGGCAATGAGAAACATAACAACATGGTTTTGACCATGAAACTTCTGTCAGAAATAAAAGCACAGTAATGAGCTGTAATATCAACTTTTTCCTTTACAAGGTGCTAGTTTATACCTCATAGTGATTCGGGACTGATAGGGAAGATAATGATTTTTCCTGCTGCGAAATCTATTTAGGAATACATGGCTCACAGTTCTTGCCCAAAGGTGTGTGCTTTAGTTACCTCCTGTCATAGCTCCAAGCGAGCAGAGAGAATAAGGTTAATTTATGGTACAGCTCCTTCCTTCCTTTCTGCCATGTGCTGATCTATGGCCGGTTTTTGACATGCTAATTTGAAGCAGGAGCCTCTACAAGTGAATGAAAAGCAGTGGTAATGTTCTCAAAGAAATCAAAGAGCAATATGCAGTTCTGCAGTCAATCCAAGACAGTCTTTGAATCTGGTGTAATCATCTGCAAAGGAGTTGTGTAATTGACAACTTAGAGCTACCAACCCCGGTGTTTAAAATGCTGCTAATGTAAATTTTTTAATGATAAAATATAACATACTGAAGCCTTCAAAATCATTTAATAACAAAAGTGTATGATGTCAAAAAGCAGGCACACAAGGCCGTAACTCCTGATCAAGTTGCTTCAATTAAAGTGAGACCCCCAAAGAATCAGATGGTTTCTATGAAAACCCTGTCCAAAATAATGCAGGGATAGGAAATCATATGAGTTGCTTTAGGGTTTTAGAAGACAAAGAGAACATCAGAGACTGAGTAAAGCTTATTGATGATTTTAATTCTCATTTGGAGGAGAAGAATATAAATGATAACTTCTCTAATGAGTGAGGCACCTTCAGAGGATTTCCATGTAACCCCTGTTCGGTGGTGTTGGGGCATCCAAGGGAAGCAGCAGCAGAGCTTTCACTCACTCTCTTTTTCATGCCTTTCCTTATTTGTTGTTCGCTCCCTGTTCATGTAGTAAAGATGTTTTGTATTTGTGAGCTCCATTATGAAGCATTATATATGAGCATCAACTGAAGGAAAACTGCCTGTACCAGCTACAGCATTAGATTTACTGCCCTTTCGTCTTGGGAATTGTCTCTGGCTCCTTTGGCAGATACTTAAAATTCCTCACACTTAAAGGCTGGTGCTTTAAAAATTTACAAACTTGCTTTTGATTGGTTGGTTTTGGGTTTTCTTTTAGCTTGGGACTCGGAAGCTTTTCTCTCCCCTTAGCCTGCTATCTGGTAGCATCAGCCAACAGGTTGATGAGAAACAAGGACAGCCAACAGGTTGATGAGAAACAAGGATAAAACACAAATGAATTGACTGAGTTGTTCTACCTTCAGCAACAAGCTTTCAAACCCCCTCTATCATTCTGCAGATACATCAAGCCACTTAGTAATTAACTCTTCATAGTCTTATAGCAAAGAGCTTGACTCTCACTGTATCATGGGTACATGTCTCATGGAAACCATGTGAAGATCTCATATTTTTTACTTGACTATGCAACTAATTGAAAGGATACTTGCAAAATGTAATTCATAGATCTGAAGTATTACAGTGGCTGTTGCTTCAAAGTTTAGTTTTGAGATATGCTAACATAATGCCAGCTGGAATGGGCACACTCCTGCTAACGAAGGCTAAAGAACGGTTTTCTGTGAGTAGATTTGGAAAAGTTAATAGAAAAAAATATATTCCTAGGACACCCAGATTAATAGATATAGAGCTATTTGATTTTGTGGTAACAACATAAAGCATTTTTTTTGTCATGTGAACAGCGCACCAGGATATTTTGAGTACACAAATTGAGGAAATTCAAGCAGTAGTTCATGACTGTTTATGAAGTTTTAACAAGTAAGAAAAAAAATGTCTTGCTGCATAAAAAAGTCAAGCTTGTGATCAATTAAAAATGTGAGAGTTTGACTGAACCTTTACAGCTTCCTAGCATATATTGATTAAAAGAGATGGATGGTACAAGTAGGAATGCAATACAAAATTGAAGTAAAATTGGCTATATCAAATTACTTTGTTAGACTTTCTACAGATCATCAAAGTAGCTCAACATTAAGAAATTGAAGCATTTTGTCCAAAGCCTCTATAATAAAAGAAAATTAATTAATAAGTACTGAATTGTGCAGTTGGCTACTTTGCTAATTCTAGAGTTTGATTGATGTATCTAATGATTTGCGTCAATAACTCCATCAAAGCAGAGTCCTGGTAATAACTTGGTAGAGAGAAATTGCTTCACTAGATCCTAAACTATGTTAAAAATATTATGTTCCTATACATGCATTTTTAGGGGTGGAGGTGTACATATATATACACATACTCGCATATATATATATGTACACGTACATATGTTTTAATTAGACTTTCAAACAACAGAGCAGCTTCTGTGTTCAAAGGGTTGCTCATTGATACTTACTACAGTAGTTGGCTTAAAGAAAGAGGTTGCCTTTCTGTATAGCCCTTCCCTTACATCAGTCAACCAGGCATTAGATAGGAGGACCATAAATTCTTACAATAAATAAGGTTTATCAAAATAATAGGAAGGAACTACTTATGTCGAGGGAGGTGATCCTGCCCCTCTACTCTGCTCTTGTGAGACCTCACTTGGAGTACTGTGTGCAGTTCTGGTGTC
>JASSUY010034522.1:33618-49274 GCA_032466535.1 Forpus xanthops
AGCCGGGAAGAAGCCGGGCGGAAGCAGAGACAGGGCACCTGACCCAAACTGACCAAAGAGGTATTCCATACCATAGCCTCAAACTACGACATTAATATACAGTTCCTTCAAGACATCCATCAAGCTTTGTGAACCTCTTCTTCTTAAAGGAGTGTGTTTGCCATGCACAGAATATAAATGACAGTGAACCTTTCCCATATACCCTTTCTGTTCGGAAACCTCTCATTTCCAGCAGCGGACTGAGCTTCAAGTGTGTTATTTAAACCTTAATTTGGGGGAGGTCAGATTCCTGCTTTGGACAAGGTATGTATCCGAGCTTTTCCTCACCATTTTTTTCTGGTACAAAGCAGGTACAAGAGGCAGCGGAAAGACGAGGATCTGCAGCCAGCTTGCTGCTACTGACACTGCCCCATTTCAGCTGGTTTCGAAGGTTGGTTTTGAGACATGGCTGAAGAACTGAATTGGCTTTATCTACACTACTGGATAATTTGCCTTCCACAGCAAAGGTGAAATATCTGTCATGGTTTACATCCAGATACTCTGCAAATTTCCATGGCAGCAGCAGCAGCCCCTACAAAATAGCATGGGTTTGGAGGTTTGTTTTGGGGTTTTTCTGGAAAACCTGTTTTGGCATTTTACAAATGATCAGAGGAAGAGCAGATGTTTAAATAGAAAACCACCATAAAACACAAATCTGGTTAAGGAGTAGTAATCAATAAGAAAGCTAATGGGGCTCAGGACAGTTCTTGTGTCAGAGGAGTCACATGCCTCCAGAGCAGGTTTTGCATCTGCATGACAAAATCAGCCAGGGCCCAAGAATTCCAGTTATTTTCATTCCAGTTCAAACAAGCCTGGTGAGCTTTTGTACAGATACAAATATCCTATAAATATTATTTTTAGCTCTCAGAGTTATATTCTTAGATCTGATTCAGCCATTCAGCATCCTAAGCATTAGCATGCCGTTAATTTATATTTCTCTGCTTACTGATAGCTAGTTCCTTAATATTTATGGATATCTTTTTCATCACATTCACATGGCTACACCTAGAGGTGTAAAGGGAAACATGGCTGCAGGGAATGCAAACTGTGCTTCTTGAATCCCTGCTCCCTCTCTTGCGTTTCCAGTCTCTGTTTTTCATCATTTTCTTTCATTTTTCAGTGAAATTGTCTTTAAGCTTTGTATTGTGTTAAATGTGTGCTTTTCTGTTTTCTGCTGTTTAAATAATCCACTAATTTTGGCTAAGTGAAATCAGAGATAACGTGCATGTATCTAACATATAATCTGGTCCTTTAAGTCTGCTGTAAAATTTCTTTTCTTTACCAAAATCATGGGCACTAGGAAATTGTATAACCTTCAAGAAATCCCTTTAAGCCTGCAAAATAATCTTCCACCTCACTGATTTTCTCTTTCAGCTCTGCAAGGACTGGCTTTGGCATCAAAGCATGAGATAAAAACCCTTTCCGAAACTTGACAGTGTACATTGCAGTAAATCTAGGCATTCTGAATCTGTTTATAATGGTAGCATCTCCAGTGGGCTGATTATGTATTAGGTAAAGAGATTTCTCTTTTTAACACTATGGAATTTCCTTCCTTTCCATTATATATGGTCTATCATACTTTTTCTATGAGAAATAGAAAACAGCAATTTCTTATCTGCCTCCTTTGTTCCATGTATAACTTCAGGTAATTCATCATGTTCTTTCTTTTCTACAGTAAATAATTCCACTTTCTCGGTACCATTTTTGTTTCCCTTCTCTAGTGCTACTCTTTGAGGAGTTTGATCCTCTTGAGATGGAGTAACCAACAATATTCTGCAAATGTCTACAGTATTTCAGGCAAGGTAATATATTGATTATGCAGCTGTAGATGAACTACAGTTGTCTTTCATTTTTACCCATTCTGCGCACCAGTATTTGGAAGTTACAAAACCCACCTGCATGTTGAACAGAAGTTTTTGAGCTATTCATAGTGGTGTTCTCATTAATAATAACTTGGATAATGTATAATAGCATAGATCTATGTAAGCTTTGCAAGTAATTCAGTTCTTCCTTCTGGCTGACTGTGTAATTCAGTAATCCTGGCTGAATTTGCTCTGTATGCCTGTTTGACTGGAAGGCAAACTGAAAGTGCTTTTCCCAGAGTGCTTCCAGTTCAGCTAGTCAAACTGCATGAGAACTGTGGTACTTAAAAGCAATGCTAAATTGTTCCACTTTTGGGTGGTTCTGGCCACTTCCATGCCATGGAAGTTTCTTGCCTCTGAAATTTCACAGGTTAAATTTGCCTAAACAAGACACCATTAAATTTTTACAAATCATGTAATAACTTTAAAAACTTCTCTTTAATATTCTGGAGTGATAATTACAACACTAAATACTTTTATTAGTGACCTTCCTCAAGTGTAGTGTAACAGTGAGTAAGAACCTAAAATTTACCAACTGTGAGATTGTGTCACATCTTTGATTTTCACATTCAATTTTCTATACGAAACCTACCTTTCCTTAGAAGGTAAAGTAAAAGCTAACATTATTATTACTACTACCCAGTGGCATAGTATATACCCAGTGTATGTATGATCATCTATGATACTGCTGGCTGCATAGCTCAGCATTCAGGAGGAAAGACAGAATAAATTTACTTTCCATCTGCTACATGCATGAGTGTAGCAGTAGCACAAGTATATTTAAAGAAAAAGAGGGTGAATAAAAGGGCTTAAATAAACAGACTTTATTCACTTGACTAATACTCAGTGACAACTTTGAGAAGTGGCTGAGAATTTCCAAAACATCTTTTTTTGTAACTGCTGTAGCACTGAGTCTTTGGGGTCTTGATTTTGGGGATGAAAACAGGGGATGGATACTACTACAGTGTGATGCTCATCAACGTGCCTGTGTAAGCATTTCTAACATCATGAGATCCACTGGTGGGGGAGAAGTACATAATCTTACTTGTAGTTTTCTGCTAATGAGAACTAATAAGTTGTATCAATATCCAAAGAGATACAGGCACTTTCTTAACAAAATCCATTATTCATGCCTGTAATACTGTCAGAGTCAAATGCAAAGATTTTATAGCATGAAGTGATTTTCTTCTTTCAGAGGATGAAATAATAACACTGAATTTGAAGCATAACAAAGATTCAAAAAGGTCCCAGTACTGGTTGAAGAGACCAAATCTTCTGTGCAGTTCCATTCTCTAAAAAGCACATACTGTAAAGCCATGAGTAAATGCTAATAAAACCTGGCAAAATATCACTAACAATAAAATATTCCAAAGGCAGTTTTGTTGAAATCCTTTGAAACTGAATTAAAAGATCATATGGACTTCCAAAGACTGTGTGGATCAAGGCCTAAGAGAAGTCGGTTCTTGACTTTAAATCCCAGTGGCCTTTACCCTTTTGCATCAAGCAGGAGCTTGTCCAAAAATAATATCCTGAATGCAAATGACCTGTTATAGCACTTATTACTTAGGGTATAATGTTCAAAGCAGAAGAGTAGTGAACTTAAATTAGTTGAAGAACTCATATGAAACCCAACTTCTAATAATAGTGAAGCAAGTCTTCCATATGTTGTTATAAATTTCAGTCCAAGATGATTAACGTGGCTCACAGGCTACCCTTGTAAGATGATAGAAGTGATATTTTTGCTGCCTCTCTTGAGAGGGTTAGTGTTTCAAAATTATTTCCAAACAAGCATCTTCCAAGCAAGAGACGTTTCTCATTTTTTCCTCACCTTAATAAAAAGGTGTTGAACACTCTCTTCCTAACTGTTGTCCTTATGGGAACATTAAACAAATATCATGACGGTATGATATGATAACAGTGTGTATGTGATATCCATGAAATTATATGTTATATTCACTAGTGCAAGTTTAATTTATTGTTGCTGTCACTACATTTCAAATAGAAAGCTTGTATTGTAAGCATGCAGGGAATCTCAGAAGTAAATTCAACAGATCCATTTTTAGTCAATGTTATTTGTACTTCCAGTAGGTTTCTATCTAGCATTTTAGATCAGTTCTAATCAATTTTAATAATTTCCTATAACAGCTATTTTACAAACTTCTTTATTAATTAAAATCATGCCAATATTATTTTAGATAGTAATTTGTTCACAGTCATAAGTATTACCGGCCTGGAATCCTTCTTATGGCATAGATAAATGTGATTGGCAAAGCTCAAAAGATTGGTTTGGGCAATGAAAAAAGGTTATTTGGGTTCAAAATCTTAAAACTTGGGTCTTGGCTCTACTGAAATCACTGATAATGCTGTCACTCAGTCATGCAAGTATTAAGTCATCTCTTCATTGTATGATTCTATGATTCTATTGATCTTTCTCTAAGGAGTGACTATGTCAAATTGAGTGGGCAATTTGCTGGTTCTGTTCCTCAAGTTCTTTGGTTGACCTTTGACAAATCAGTTTAGTATTTCCCATTCAATGCCCATTGCTGTAAGATGAATAATTGTTACACAGAGCCTTATTTTTCCTATTGATACAAGCAGCTCTCTGCTGGCCTGGTTCCTGGGCATGCCTGCAGCCCACAAAGCAAGGCTGAGTTAAAACACTGGAGCCAGTTCCAAATGAGCTGATGCATCCCTGTTGTCAGTGCATCACAGGGCCATACAGCACAATATAATTACATGTGCCCAGTGCTCTACCTCAGCTTGTTCAGAGCCAGCTCTCTGCACAGCCCTTCACTGCATGCACATGTTAAGCCTACCCATTTTTCAAACTTCCCCACCCATTCCCTTTGTTATCCCTTATTTCCCCACCGTTAGAAAGTAAATATAAATTTCCACTTGCATCATAGTTGTGAGAACAAAATGTGTGATGTTCCAAGATACTGCCCTGATAAAACCCCTGTAAGCATACAGTTGGCTAGGTAAGGAGACAGCAGGAGGTACAAGTTGCAGGCATCAAACAGTTATTTACTTACTGATACTATGTGATGCTGTTCATAGATGATGTAGATAAAAATGACAGATACTCTTATTTGGCTGAAACTATTCATCCTGATTCCTCCTCTCTGATTCAGAAGAACTGAGGCTTGAAATATGTGTCTGTGTGTACTATTGATGCCTGGTGAAAAGAATCTGTCAGATTGTATGTGTTTGTGAGCTCCTGGCCAAGCCACTGAATGACTCTTTTAGTTCGCTAAATGCAGGCCTGTTTTATAGCTAAGTGACACAAGTTTTGCTGTGGAAATGGCACCCAGTTGTTGGCCTCTTATCACAGTCTATGACTAAATTTTTCCAGCTAGTAAGAAGCCATGCTACATACAAGTAGGATCTTGAACTTTGAACTATGTGAGATGAATAGGGCTTAATTCAGACATCAAAGGCCAGACTTCTCACTTCGGGGTGAGAGGGTGAAAGGAGAACCAGGAAAAGAGTGAAAAGTTAATAGGAGCAAAGTTCCATTATTAAACTGTAGGGCTGTTGGCAGGCCACCCTAGATAGGATGGTTTTCCTAGATTATTTGTGATCCATTTGTCTATCAGAGATTACATTGCTTTGCTCATATTACCTACTTTATCAAAACTTAATCATATAATTTTATGCTACAACTCTGTTTAAGACCCCTCTTATGTTTATGAGTTATTGGATCGTAGTAGATTATTGATGTTCAAAACAGTATACATATGCCTGTGCATATGTTTCCTTGTCAAAACTTGGGACAACATCCCAAACGGGTACGTTACAGATGTCTGATGCTACTTGATAGATGTGCTCTTCAACAGCCAAAGGCTGATCCAGGTAGGCTTATCTCTCATATACGATTTTATGGCATTTTTCTCATGTGCATTTCTGATCAGAGAGTACAGACAGCATCAGCTAATGCCAACAAATGTATGTTCTTCCATAAGCCAAAGCTTACTGTAAAATGGATGGAGATTGGAACCACCACCATTGAACCTCCAGTGATAAGTTTTGTAGCTCTGGGGGGCCTTGGCAGGCCCCTATATACCTGATTTTGCTTTAAATGCTGTTATTCTTAACCCTGTTTTGTAGGCCAGTGCTTAGGTACCACCTGAATGCATTTTGACGGTGTACTAGTGGATGTTTATTTTTGCTTTAGCATCCGACTCTCCCCAGCTCAAGGTAACCTAGCACAGCAGGCCCTGCCAGTCCCAAGCCAACAAGTGTCTCAAATCTGTCAAAGGTGAACACTAGATCTCAATTAACAATGCCCACTAAACCCTAGGTCTTAATCCTGCCTTTATCTTGTCCCAGGCCTTATTCCACAAAACCTTTATTAGCTCAAATCAGATGCTTTTGGCAAACCAGCTCAATTTTTATCTTTTTTAGCAGCATCATAAGCTTCAATGGGTTGTTTAGAATCATGCATATTATCAGATGGGATATTTTGAGTCTTTTTGATCATAAATACTTCTCTACCTGCAATCAAAATTACTTTTTCTACAAAGCCCTGCTTTAATGAAACAAATGGGTAGCAAGCTTATGCTGTCTACCTTGGTCTTCCTTTCCACTGCTGTATTTAAGGTAGGAATGGATGCCATAACATTAATTAGAAATTGAGAAAACTGAGACATAGAAGTAGAACGCCAATCCGTATCCTAAAGTGTATACTCATGCTCTGCTGAATCTCTGTGTAGAGCAACTGTTACACAGACCATCCGTAACTAACATTTATTTCCACGGAATTGTTCTGTGATGCACATGGTGTCCTCAAGACAGCTTCCTCCCCCCCACCCCAAATCACTTGTACCAGGTTAAAAGTTAATTTTCCCTCCTGAAATTAAATTGCAAAGTTGGAGATATCAGTGTCTACGTACGTCATAAACAAAATCCATCTTGCCTTCTTCTTTGTCATTATGTGACAATAGATAATATTTCTATTTATAATCTCTAAAAAAGATGTATTGTCTCTTGCTGCTTGCCGTATGTACTGTCATAAGTTTCACTGTGCTCAAGAGTTCTGATTTTGAGATTATGCAACTGAAAACTTCATACAGTGGAAAGGTTATCTAACAATAATTAGATAATTAGATCATTTGGACATTGGGTAACGTCTGTAGTTGTCAAAGTATTTATTATGTGAGGTAATCATGACAGTTCTTTGTCTGTAACTTAGACTCTTATGAAAATTATTTTTTCATTTACTGTCTCATTCCAGTGACAGTTTAAGTAATTTTGTCTTTGTAAAGGAATCTGTTTGACATTTGTGCTGCAAAAGGGGATGCTGGTGTATGGGAGAAAGTACATAGGGTTTGATCTCAGCCAGCAAGGCAGTTTAAGGAAATGAAAGTCTTCAGCAGCAACAGTTCTTATTCAGTCACCCATAAATCTCCCCAAAGGATGTGCATCCTTCAGTCCTCTGTCTTTGCCCTCCCAGCATCCTCATCCTTCAGTTCCCAGTCTTTGCCCTAATGTAGACTCTGAGAGAATCTCTACCCCAGCTTCCTTTTAAGGCATCTTTTGTCTCATTTCTCATTTGAAAAGGCATTTGCTCTGTGCTCAGAAGGAGCCAGTTTTTCTGCCTTCTTCATTAGTGCAGTGACCAGTTCAGACTGCACCGCAGGGTAAATGGTGGGCTCTGCATGGGCTGCCTGTGCTGGGCAGGCAGCCGATCAACAAATGAAATAAAAGATATCACTTATAGTACGGGGGGATGCATGCCTGCCCTCAAGGAAAATTAAGAGAAGTGGGCCAAGCTCTTAAAATAGCAAGAGACCTTACAGCTGCTCTCATGGCAGCAGGAGCCCACCCTTTCACAAGTCTGTCTGCATGGCTTCATTTCTCAGAACTGAGAAACTGATCTTCTAGCAAAGGTGGGTTTGGGAATTACTACAAGCACTAGTTAAAAATCTCAGTCTCATGCCCATTCAGCATCTTTATCCTGGTCCATAAAACACATAGAGAGCGTGTTTCAGAGAATATGTTAGTTCTTAGGGGCAGGCTAACTGAACAAAGCTGGGAAGAAATAATGTGGCGGGTTGCCTCCTGGTCAAAGCCAAACACCCCTTCCCTCTCCTGTTGGCTCTGGAGAAAGTAGAAGGAAGGTGAGAATACTCATGGATGGGAGATGAAAGTTTACCAGTTGAAGCCAAAGCTAGGTGTGCAAGCAAAGCTACTCCCTATCATCAGGCAGATGTTTAGCAGCTTCCTAGGAAGCAGGCCTTCAGCATGCACAACCAGTAATTACTTAGGAAGACCAACAGCATAAACACTCCTCCTTTCCCCAAGGTTGTATTGTTGAGCACATCACGGGGTATAGGATATCCCTTTGGCCAGCTCAGGTCAGCTCTGCTGGTTGTGTCCCTCCAAACCTACCCACTGGGGGGACAGAATGGGAAAGAGAAAAAGCCTTGATGCTGTGCAAGCACTGCTTGGCAGTAGCCAAAATACTGGTGAGTTATCAACCCCATCCTAGCCACAAATCCAAACACCCTACAGGCCACTGTGGAGAAAGTTCACTACATCCCTGCCAGACCAAAGGCAAATACAAAGCCTTGTTTCACATATGTTGACCTTCTTCAGTTGCTGCTTGTAATGATGTTGATCTCGGTATGAAAATACGAAGGTACAGATGTTGGTACAACATTCCTCTGAAATGAGACTTCTCCATGTAAGTACACAAGACTGGGGAGATCAAGCTCTCGGCATGCCACTGCTCTGCTTATCCATGGCTTTTTCTACAGCAAAGAGTGGTTTAATTTCTCCTTAGAAGCAATTTCTTCTTTAATATTTTATTTTAGTGTCTTTTTGGATTGGGAACTCTGAGTGACTTATTTGGGAAAAGGGACTGTTGCAGGGTGATTGGGTCCTTATATTGCTCTTATTTCTCTGTATTATTTCTCTTTGCATGGCAGTTCTGGTACAGCTGCTGCTTTGTTGCTATCCTCAGGGCTCTTTATGTTTTGGTGTGCCAGTGACCATATTCAGTACGATTTTTGCTGTTTCCCCAGATAATATTTGACAATCGCAAAGCTATAATTTTCAGCGTGGAAAGAAGATGGCGTTGTTTGCAGCCTCCTGTCGCAGGGAAGCCTGATGTGATGTACTGCAGTAAACATCCCAGAGTTTGAGATAATTCTAGGAAAGATCTAAACTTAAAAGATTTACCCACTTTTTGCCTGTCCGGCTTCTCATCTGACAGTAATTCTGGTGGGTGGCTTTTGAGACACAAATCTCTTTTGATCCTCTTTGCAATATTCTAATGCTCCGTGTTTGGTTAATCCCCTGGCTGTGCTGCTGCCTGGAGTTTTCAGGGCTGTGCTTTGCGCATCCTCCCATGCTTCATGTTTTAGTGCTGTCAGCTATTGACCGAAAAAAATTAAGAGGACTTGCATATAAATTAAGACTTTCTCTGGGTGGTGTTTCACCTCTTTATTCATCTCTGCCTTATTAGAATCATAGAATAGTTAGGGTTGGAAAGGACCTTAAGATCATCATGTAAACAATAGTTGGTGTTTGCCGTTCTCCTGGTTTATGTTTTCCAGTACTGCTCATGCGATGAGCATGGTCTCCATTCACAAAGAGATAAGTGCCTGGCTGCACAGGCCGTATGCAGACTGCACCCAAGCTGTTGCTGGGCAGTGGGGTGGCTGAAGCCACATGTCCCAGTTGCTTCTCATAGGCAACTTACATACAGACTCCCTGTTAACCTTCTGCAAAACACAATCTCCAGTTTCATATGTAGACTGAAGCAAAAGGTGCAGCTGCCTCTTTCCCCAAAGCTCCTTGGAAGTTTTTATTGCTGGTGTTTCTGTTGTCCTTTGTGACGGATGTGCAGTGCTGCCTTGGTGATTTAGTGCTCGGTTCCTATATACACCATAGAAGGAGCTATCATTTAGCAAGGTTTCTTAAAAGACCACTAGCTGCTGCCGTGGCACCAAGATAGACTTGAAGCCAGTGTTTGTGGAACACTGTTTACTCCTCTATTAGCAAGACTCCTTATTAGAGCCCAAGGCAGAACTCGCTGCCAGTGAATCTTGGTTAGTTGAAGTGCTCAGCCTCCTCCACTGGACAACATTCCACTGCTCTAGAAAACCTTTCTCTTTAATGAGAATTGACACTCAATTTTACTTTTATTTATAAGATTTTTTGTCTCCCTCTGAATTCCACAGTTGTCTTTGTTTTGTGTTTACTAGAGAACATTGACTACAGCGCCCTTGGCAAGTGGGGTAATTGAGAAAGTCCCAGGGAGTCAGCAGCACTCCCCACTGTAGGACACGCAATCTGAAAAGCCCTAAAAGCATGAGGAAAGCATTAGGATTTGGTAATATTATAATCTTCAAGCCTCAGAGAAAGCCCAGGGAATCGAGCATGGATGAAACTACTTCATATCAGTCCCCACATACTTACAAATTCCTTATGTTTTTAGTAGTTTGTTTAGCCTAAAACCATTTTTTCTTCCAGTTATACATGTAGAGTACATGGTGCTTATAAAACAAGGCTTTACATTACAAAAGCATCTCAATTTTTTGGAAGAAGGAAGGGCACACTTGTATCTGGTGTATCCAAATGTTGATTAACCTTGTTCTTTCTCTTACAGATATAATGTTCTATACGGTGTCCTCCTTCAGTCCTAAAGTTTATTTCTTCTATATCCTTAGTCCTGCTTTTACCTCACTATTTGTAGGCTATGATGGAAGTGTCTTTTTGCACTGTAACAGTGCCACAAAAGCTATAACCTGTGCTAGATAACTATGGTTTTCAGTGTTTGACACTTACTTTTTCTTATTAGTGTTTCTCAATAAATGGAAGAGGTAAAGAAATGAGAATGGATAAGAGGAGATCTATTACAAACAGGTGTCAGGTTTCTGACTAAAAAGCAGAAATAAGGAAAGCATTTCTGGCCCTACCATGCAGAAAACACAGGACAAAAGCTTTCACAGGCTTGCTCTGACTCAATGCTTTCTTGTAAACTCTGTCTTGTCTGTTCTACAAGCCCCAACCTATTTTCTTAATGGCCCTCTTTTAACAGTATTTCAACCTGATGCAGTACGATTTAAGTTCCTGAAGATATTATGGGTTTTATCAAACAATCAAGACCCATTTTGTGAGTTAACTTTTGCTTTAAAGATTCCTAAAATTGTCCAAATAGACCTCCACTACAAGCTTTCCATTATATTTTGGATAAATTGCTAACACACATTGAAACAAAAGCACATAACAGCTATTACATTCAGGTAGTCAAACATTTGTGCTGTATAGATATATGCAATTTATTTTCTAACCCCTTTTCTGATTTCTTCTTTTTTATTACTGGTAAGTATATTTATTCTATGGGAGAAATGAATAAGACCCCCACCTTACATCTCATTACATTTGGGCAGAGTGCCTTTTTGTACTATAACATATTGTCATAGTTATCTTTCTAGCACATTTGTAAGCATCTAGACAAGTTCAATGTTGTTACTTGACAGAAAAGTTTGCAAACATGGTGGCTTAAGTAGTTTCAAATGTCTTTACAGGTGTTGGTGACTGGCTGAAATGAATTACTGCATCTCAGCCCCTGACCACTGAAATATGGCAGCACAACGCTGAAGTGTAAGTACATGAGTCAAACTGAGCACATTCTTCAAGTTCTGTGCTAAATGGGGTATTTCACCCATTTTTTGGAAAAAGGACATCTGTCCCCAAATATCTCAATTGCATTTCGTGATGAAGACTTCCCATAACAGTCACCTACCTGTTCTTACATAGTGTGGGGATTCATTAATGTGTATGAAGTTCAGTGAATATGCTGATGGTTCATGTTGGTTTTCTCCTTCGAGCTATAGCAATACAAGCACATCCAAGTAACAAAACAAGATCAAGTCAATACCAATGGGTTAAACGCTGTATTTTAAATACTCAGGATATCTTCATGCAAATAGGTGGAAATAGGGTCTACATTCATATACTAAAAGTTAAAACTATCAAACCCTTTTTTGAGAGCAGGAGGATGGGATGTTCCAAAAATAACTGTGATCTAGAAATCGATGTTGTGCCCTAAGGTTTGGAGCAAACATGCAATCACCACTGTCATGCACTTTTGGGAGCAACTGAGTTGAAAACTAGGGCAGCACGGAGTGATTTCTATGGCGTATGCTTGGACATACTCTAATCATACTTGTCCTTTTAATCAACCTGTTTCCAAACATGTTAAGGAATTCTGAGCTCTGAGGAAAGGCATTGGCAAACCTCAGTTGTGTGCAGAACACAAGAGCAGTACGCAATGAAACATGAATTAGGGAGAAAAGAGAAAATCCACAGCTGAGCAAAAGGATGTCTTTCCCATCAAGAAGTTTTTGAAAACAAGAGCACTTATTTAAAAGGCTATATCTAAAAGTCTATAAAGCTGTTTGTCGCTGTGAAGATCACCTCCTTTGCATCGTAGTTTCGATTTTGAACCTCTACCAAAGCACCTTATTGCATGGTGGTCAGAGCATGTTGGGCAAAACTTCCAAGGCTTTTGGATTATTAGGAGATTTTAGTCAAGATCATGAGGAGATATTTAGCTCTTCACACTCTATATTGATTCTTTTCAGACTGCGTAGCATTTTCCAACCCATACAGTTAGTGGATTTCTGCATCTAGCAATAGATGTTGTAAAGTCACCACATGACTGTGGGCCTGCTGGGGGGAAGCTACTGGGGCAGAGAGTACTTCTCCTAGCTTCCATTCTTTAACTCTTCAACTCTGTTAGAAACATGTGTCTCCATAAAGCCCTCCTTAATACAGGTGTACGCATGGATGTTAAATGAATTGAGAAGCAGAGCAAGAACCAAGTGGCTCAGCCTCAATTAATGACTAGGGACTCAGCTGGCTTTTGGATTTGGACAGATCCAGTTCTCCTCCATGGAGTTTTAAATAACACATCCCATGTCAATGGGTTCTTAACTTAAGCACGGCTTGGGAAAAAGAGTTATTTTTTCTCTCCTTTCTGAAAGGAATGGCAGGGAGAATCTGATGCAGCATTTGGCTGTGGGCAGGACTTATGGACAGGCCATCCAGGCAGTACCTAGTCAAAACATGTGCTGCTCCTTACCCACCTGGCCAACCACATAGCATTGGTCAGAAGACGTGGAGGAAAGCTGGGGTTGTTGTAAATTGGCACAGGTAATACAGGAAGGAGCTGAGACATTGCCAAGGAGAAGAGATTAATAGTACAGAAATGGGTGTCAGATACTGTGGGTTTATGGGGCATAGAGGAGGAATTAAAGGCTTAAAAGGGGAAGGGTTCGCAGATGAGGAGAAGCCATGAAGGGCAGAAGGTGGAAGGATGAGGACAAAAACTGTGAAACTGCATAAGAGGGAGGAAGAAACCAGATATCATTTATTGTTACCCTTGGGCAGACTCTTTGAAAGTTTGGCACCTGGTACAGAGGTTGGTAGGGGACAAATTTTACACCAAAGTAAATATAAAAAGCAAATTAAACAGTAAATTTACTAAAATTATAAATATACTAAAATTAAAAAGTAAAAAAAACCCAAACCTACTACTTTTTAACCAAAAGTAGCAGGTTAGCAATTTGTTACCAAAGCTCCTCTGAAACCTCAACATGGCTGTCATCTAGTTTGGCAGCCAATTACCATTCCAGCAATGCCAGAACTAGCAGTATTGAGCACATTCCAGGGTTCAGTCTGCACCATTCTGCTCCCACTGCATGCACCTGATTATCAGAAAGTGCTTGTATTGCTCTGGGGACGCCCAAGCAGTTGTGCCCCACTGGGATGAACATGAGCACACAAAGCAGGGCATGCTTTAGAGAGTCTGGACTGTATTATAGAAAGATCTAACAAGCTCTAAAAAGTAAGTAAGTACAAAAAAAATAGCTAAAAACTAAATATCAGATCTTCTGATAACAAAACCATGAAACTTGGTTCAAAATAATTTCTTATGGAGGGAGGGTACCACAATCTGGGAAACTGAGTCCCAGAAAGGCTCTGGTGCTCATGTCCTCCCAAACCAGCACATGCATAGCTCGGGCTCTGTGTCCTGGCTCTGTGAGTGACTGTGTACCTCTGAGGCCTCCATGCTGGGGCTGGGATACCCCTGATTTGGGCACAGTGGTTTTCAGCATCACAGCACCTGTGTCTGGCCCCAGCCTTTCACACTGAAATGCTTTATGAGCTAAATATTTCATTGAGCACATGGTCCGTGCCTGGTAGCAGCCATTTCAGATGGATGCGCTGTATGTAAAAAGACTAACTGCTTTGCTTGAGCCAAACATAATAAGCTGTCTTACATACTCCACACCTAATAAAATATTAAATATGTTTTGGCACCGAGAAACAAATACTGGCTCAAAATTCCCATCACACATATCTCCCTCTCCTTACCTCCCAATTCCTACTCCCTGCTTTATACTGAAGTGCTGCTGCTCAGACTAAACAGTCTGTTGTCAGGTTGTGATGCTGCAGGCGAGCAGTGCACAGTGCCATAGGGTTATTATCTGTTGGAATGTAACAAAGTGATCATATCTGGTGCAAGTGATGTACTTGCAGCCTGAGCCACACAGGGGCAGGCAGCTTGCAAAATGTCTGCTCCGTCTCTCAAAGTTGCTAAGTGGGAACTGATTGGGACTCAGTGGGAACAATGGGAACTCAAAGACGAAGTTAAAAGTGGAGCCTTGTGTCAAAAAACAGGATAAATAGAATATTATAAATAGAATAGAAACTATAAACTGCTACAATATTCAGAATTCAGTTATTTAAAAACTGTGTATTGCTTAAAAATCACTGTCATAATAATAACCCTGTGTTAATGCAAGGCAACGATGCTTTTCCAGTACTCTCTCTTTTAATCCTCAGCACTATGAATCTATTTGATCTGCTCCTCCAGCCACCCAGAGGCAACCTTAAACAGCAGTAAAAACATCTGACCAGTATCTACCCACATCAGCGGGTCCCAAGTCAAAGCTCCTTGAAACCAAAGGGTAAAGTGCCACCCAGAAGGGACACGGGTGATGCTCGTGCCTCTCCAGCCCATGGCTCTCCCGGCCTCCCTGTGACCCACTGCTACATGAACAATAGCGTTTTTCTTGATCAATATTACCAGTGCGGTGTTTTCTTTGGCTTTGATAACGTTACGATATATTCCTTGGCTGGCCAGCACCTAACTGGAATACATTAGAAACCTACTTGGCAGCGAAACAGCTGCCTAAGTGCATAGGAAGGCTTAGCCACAGGTCAACATCTGCGCTCACAGCGAGCGCTGCCTGCACCGAGGCACGGCTCAGCCCCTTCATTCAGGAGCTACCTTTTGGGGTGCGGGCATTTTTCAAACAGTGTTGGTACCATAATATTTGCCTGCAGTTGTACCTGTCTTGATGCTGCCTGACAGAACAGCAGGAGCACCACCCGGGCCTCACCCTTTCCCTTCCCCACGGTTCGCTTCGCTTCAGCATTCACCGCGGCTGCAACACGCACTGCTCGCCGGCGCGTTTGCGTTCACCCAGGGCCTGAGTCGAGCATGTGATGAGCTATGTGACACGGCAACTCCGTCCTTCACCGCCGCTCCCCCCATTTCACAGCACGAGCACCTTTTTCTTTCCCCCCATTGTAACCCCCAGGCCCCATCCCAGCCCTCTGTCGGCCCCGATGGGGACCGGCGCGTCCCTGGAGGGGAGGGGACGGAGATGCGGGGCGGTGCTGCCCTGCGGGCGGGTCGGGGCCGCGGCGCTGCTGAAGGGCCGGCGGGGCGGT
>JASSUY010034523.1:0-18959 GCA_032466535.1 Forpus xanthops
TTATACCGTAGTTACTAAACTGTTCTTATCTCAACCTGTGGGAGTTGCATTCTTTTGATTCTCCTCCCCATCCCCTCGTATTGAGGAAGAAAGAGAGGGGAGTGAGTGAGAGAGCGGCTGCATGGGTTTGAAAGCCTCAAACCATGACAACGTTATATCAGGCTTTGGCTCACCTCCTCCCTCAGGAAGGGGAACAGGGCTATGAAGGCCACTCTGCGGTACCACCACAGCCCCACACATGGAACCTCGCACACTTAACCCATGGAGACATTCTCAGCCTCAGCATGCCAATGATTAAATGCAGGTGCAGCAGCTTGTAAGTGGTCTCTTACACAGCAGGCACTCAAGGGTGCTCCAGGCATTAGGGGAAAAGCCTTCATCACTTTCTCAGACACACTGGCCCTGCCTGCAAGGATGGGCACAGCTCTCACTCTGCTCAGGCTGTGCAGCCCAAGGGAGCAGTTTTAGCACAAGCTCACATGAAAAGGACAGATCAGCAAAGTTGGGCTATCTGCTTTATCTAACCAATTTAATTGCCCTTCTGCTGCAGCACCTGAAGTTGTCACAGCAAACACTTTGTTTCCCCCTCACACAGCATTTTAAGGGATTTTTAACGCAGTGACCTGGCGCACTGTGGTGCCTGAAGTCAATGACAACAGAAGAGACTTAAAGTGCCTTTGACTCTTCAAGCCAAGCGCAAGCAGAGATAGATGAGCCCTCTGAAGAGATCCAGTGTGCTCATTGGGAATCTTTCCATGACCACTTTGCTCAGCATTTGCTGATGTCCTGTGGTTTTTGCAATGGTTACTGTTCTGTAGAGGAACCAGAAACAAGGTAGAAGATTGTGGCACAACAGCAACAAGTAGCATGAGGTTCCTTGGGGAGGCCTCTGCTCATCCTGTTTGAAAGAAACAGCCAAGGACAAGCCTGAACAATGGTCAATAAAGGTTTGATTGCTCAAAACCCACTGCAACCCATGAGAAGGAAAAAGGTGATTAAACAAAACAGGCAGGGATGGTAAGACGCAGCCTTGCAGGAAGGACTGTGATGTACATCTTGCAGCCAGGCACAGCCCAGAGACCTCAGCCCACACTAAGGTGTGAATGCAGCTGGTGTAGCCCATCTCACAGCTTGCTGTTGCCAATGCAGAGCTCTGCATAGGGAAGTCTTGCCTGTGGTGGGAAAGTATTTCAGCTGCAGGAAACCTTGGGCTTTCTGCGCTCCCCTTCAGTACAATGCTCTCACCATCAGTGTGATACACAGATAGTTTTACTGAAGCAAAGGGGTTGCTTGGACTTCACAGATTTTACTGAATTGAAGCCTGTGCTCATGCTATGCAGACCAGGGTTTCCAAGTGAAACATTCTGTGAGGAACTAAAAATATGCCCTATCCTAAATGATGGGCTCAGATATCATCATATGAAGTAAAATTCTGTGACAGAAACATTTTGGGCAACTTACCATTTTAGCATCAACACAGTACAAGAGAAGATGTCTTTGTGCCTTCCTCTGAGAGTCCAACCACCCTTATATGTTGGGTGCAGCTCAGGTGCTGAAAACAGCTCTAAACCCCTTTCATGTGATAAGTAAAACCCCTGAACTCTCACATATAACCTGTATTTTCTTCCTTCTTAAACAAAGATTCACTGGTCTGAAAGAAGGATTACTGATAGACATTAGAGTTAGGCTACCAGGCAGAAATCTGTACTAATCTTGGCTTATATTGTGCCTGCTTAAACTCTGCTTTCAAAAATTTCTGTTCAATCACAAAAAACCTACATTCAAAAGACAACTGATGCCTTTAATTACCTTTATCCCTCATCATTTCTCACTCATCTGTCTGGAAGAAAAGCTTAACCCCCCACTTACAAGTTTTCCTTGGACTTAGTGGTTCACAGAGTTTGTGGAGCTGTGGTTTGCATGGGGAAGGTGAGGGCTGCATTGCAGTCCTAGGGAGAAGCTTGGATCCCTGCTCTGCATGGAGCTTAGGTCCTCACCTAAGCCTGCACCTTCTGTCTCCATGTCCCTCGTGTGTCCATTGAGGGTACACAACCTTTCCTGATGGACATGGACAGCGGAAATATCATATGGTGCAGAAGTGTAAAGATAATGACAGTCACAGCCCCAGCAGACCAGAAATAACGTGGGAGCCCTTCCAGGAAAAGATGAACATCACCACTCCTTGAATGGGCACAATGGTGGTTTCATGGCCTATTTCCCTGTCATCTGGCACAAACCAACCACTCAGCAGGGACCTCACAGGACTGAGGTGCCCTCTCTGAGAGAAAGATGTTCACCTCCCATAATACAGCATGAGATCAGAGGGTTCACACCTTCCTCCCCATCACCCTGCATCCTTGCAGCCTGTGCTGAGCAGGGCACGTGCCAGGCCCCTCTGCCCATGCCCAAGGGCTGGTGCTCCACCGCAGCAGAAGGCAGGGGCACGGCTGTGCTTTGCACTGCTCTCTCAGGCAGACATAACCACACAGGCGATGGCACTAAATCCCCATCTGACATCTCAGCCGGTCTGGATGCCATTAGAGGCAATTTTCTGTCCAGTCGCCTGTTTTAATAGCATGTGCAGTTAAACAGATTCATCTTTTCAGCTTCACTCTGCAGAGCCTTCACTCTGCAGCCACCACTGCTCCCATTCCAGTGAATTAAAGTGCTCTCTGTTTTGCTCTTGCAGGCAGGAACGCTGCTCAGAGAAGTAGCTCTTGCCAAGAAAAGTGTATAATCTAGAAAGCCACTTGCTCAGCTTTCGTTCTTTGAACTCCCTGCAATCAATTTGCCTTTCCCAGGAGAAGGGAAAGAAGGGAAAGGCAACTGTTTTCAGCACAGGAGGAAACGGAGGATTCATGATGTGCTACAAAAGCACAGCCAGTCTCGGGGAAAAGGTTAATTTGACCCACTGAGGGGGATGAAACTTTCAGTTATGTGGGAGCAGCAGAGACACCCTGGAATCCCTGATGCTGCTTCCAGATTTCATGACACTGTCCTTGCATCTGCTTTAGTCTCCTGAAGTTCACCTTCATGTTCCCATCAGGTTACAATGCTAGTATACCACATGAAACAAGCAGTGGTGCTTTGCCTTCTTCACAGGTCTCCTTTTCCTCTCTGTGGCTTTGCTCCTGCCAGAAATGCTGCCCTGCTCAGGACAGGGGTGTCTGGTGTTTGCTACAGGGGATTCTCCTGTGGAGTCACACAGTGGCAGGGCCATAGCCCACCACAGGTCCCAGTGCCTAAGACAGTGAGCACAAGGTCTGTGGAGCTGAAATCCACCCTTTCTCCTCTCATCCTTTGTTTTTTGCAGATGTGAGAGTTCAAACCATTCAGTATAGCAAAACAGTTCTTAGCAAACAACAACAGCATCAGCCCTTCCGTCTAGTAAGGATATAACCTGAATCCCCACACCCCAGCATCATCTTTCTTGTATTTTATTACTTGAGAATGCAACAATGACCAAAGAGAGGCATCACTTGGCCTTGTGCAAGTGTACACCTTGTGATGGGCCGTCATAGCCAGCTGATAAAGGCTTGGCTTGGCTTCAAGGGTTTCTACCACAAATACTTTTAAGGTATGGTACAAAGAAGGTGCTGTTAGGATAAAACTAATCCTCTCCTAAAGCACACAGTTGAAACAGGTGGGACAAACTGCTGCCTAAAAATACCAGTTTGAGCCCTGACAACGGAGAGGGTTTAGGGACACATGAGCTGTTTTTTTCTTGCTGGACAGCTGGGAGGCTACAGCAATAAAAATTCCTCACCAGGCTTAAGGCTCTTTCCTATGCACATCATTATTAAATACTATTTAGTCAATTTTCACATTCAACTCATATAAATAATGGAAGAAATCAAAACTGGTGCCATTCTGTCTTCATTAATGCCATTGTCTGACTTGGGCGTCTTTCATCTGTCCTTAATTTGATGCCTGGTAGAAACATCTTTCCTGAGGACATTTGTGTTCATTTGATGTTAATTATGACCTTTAAGCATTAACAAAAAAAAAATCCCCTGGCAACAGCTTCTCTGCACAAAGTGAGTTTGACAGACCATGGTGTCAGTTTTCATATAGCACATCTCATCAAGACCCAGGAGAGACAATCCCGGCTGAATCACAGATACAGGTTCATTGCAATCACCCTGCCAGGAAATATCAAGTGAGAATCAATAACCAAGACAACAAAAAGATCTTTTCTATGGAACTGACACACTGCAGCACGAGCAGAACCATCACACTCAGTAGTAGCATTCAATGGCATTAACTCCCTGCACTCATTGCAGCTCTTCTAACACATCCTATGATGGGAGAACGTTGCTGAAATAAAAGTCACCGTGTTTTCTAAGCACCCAGTGGCAGGGGCCAATCAGGCCATGCCGAGAAAAGCAAGTATCGAATACCAAACAATTTAAATGCAAGTCTATGTGTGGTTTTCCATATATCAGTGGTCAACTGCGGCACCAGACAGAGCCCGGCTCGCTGACAAGCAGCTCCAGGTAACAGCTCCATCCTAGCACACTGTCTGGCAAGTCGCAAACAGGCTGAGCTCTGCAGACAACATTGGCCAGGGAAAAGCTTTCTTCTGCAGGATGGCAAATAAGGCATGGGTTTGAAACACCAGAAAGGAGAAGAGTGTGGCAATGCTCAAAGTTTGGATGGCTCCTGACCCACAGATACACCTGGGTTTGCTGACCCCCCCAGCCTGCTGCATTGCTCGCACACATCCTTGCCTCCGCTCAGACCCTAAATAGAACAGCAGGCTTCCCAGAAACACTGGATCAGCTCCTGCTTGCCTTAAGGGACATATTTGCCTTGCAGCAAGCCCCAGCCAACCTCAGAGCATCCACACCTGAGCCAATCTCACAGACTGGTGTTTTGGGCTTATTCTGATGATAGTTCTCAAACTCTACACTCAATCACTTCCAAAATGTTTTGGCTAGTCTGAGAAGGGGGTACCCTGCCATGTCATCAGCTGTCTGTTGCTGTATATCTCTACACCATTTTCTTGGCCAATGCATCTATTACCCCAGACTGTTTCCAAACCACAGCCTGATGACAGCCCTCTCCTCAGGAGTAGGGACAACTTACCACTTGCCTTGGCAAGGCAGCAAGCACCGGGAGGCTGGGACCGGCCTCAGTAGGAATCAAAGGACTAACAGAGCACAGCTAAATCAAGGCCTGTGAATCCCACAGGCAAAGGCAGGAATAACAGTGCAGGAATAACAGTACACCAATACCAGCAAGCAACAGACTTGCCAATACCAGTGTGTTCTTCAATACTTTGCTTCTGCCTCTCTAGCACACTCTGTTTCTTCATTTTTCACTATGGTCAAACCCAGCTACAAAGCACAGCCACGTTCCATACTTCAGCCTATTTGCTTTACAAGGAGCAGCAGCATTTCTTGCCCTCTCCCCTGTGCAAGCACACTAATACTGTGGCTGCCAGTACCCTACTCCATCTCTCAGCATGATAAACAATCCTAGCAGCTCCCACTCTCTGAATCATAATTTGTCTCTCATTTCTAATTGTATTCTGTTTAGCTGGCCCACCAGACCCTATCTGTAGCAGCATACAAATAATTAATCTGTATTCTTCCATTCTCCCCATACATGTTCCCAGACAAATTGGATTAATACCAGTCTCTGTCTACTTCTAATCTCCATCCTGTGCACCTTGTATTTTATTTAGCTGTATTTTCAGCTGACATCCCAAATTAATGCTTCACCTGGCGTATTTTATCCCTTCCCATATTCTAAACTCTTGATTAAATACACTTCAGAGATTGAGGATGAGCTATAGGTATTCAGTCAGGCTAACTTTGAGGACTAATATTTTTGGGTCAAAAAAAGATGTTCAGTTTTGCCTTACAAAATAATACCACCTGATACATTACAGCAAGCAGAAATGCCTATGATGCTGTTTGTGACACATCATATCACTGAAGTACAGAAATTTTGTACTTGCATGCCAGAATTAAATGAGGTGACTTAATAAGATGTCACTTAAAACTGATTGACATCTGCAGCCAGAAACCACACTGAACAGCACTCCTATACACCAGGCCATGGTAACAAGCTGCTCACACCCAGCCCATCAGCGCTGTGGCCCCAGCCACTGCAAACCCACCCAGCTCCAGCAGAACTCCAATGGTGGGAACACCACTAGGACCCAGGGACACAGCCATGGACTCTCCCATCCACTGAAGGTTTCTCCCACAGCCACCCTGCAGCCACACAAGTGCATGGATCAGAGATGGGACCAGTCACCATGGATACTGTGCCCCCAGCCTCACCAAGGTGTGTGCAAACTTCAGGTGGTAGACACCAACCCCACCAGTTACCAACCTGCCCAAACAGCCCTTCACACTGCAGGGAGGGAGATGGCTTCTCCTGTGCACACTCAGCTGTAACTCACCCACACACACAGACCCCCATAGCCCAGCATCCCTCCCCACAGCCGACATGCTGTCATGGAACCTTTGACATGCTGTCATGGAACCTTTCTCCATGCTTGCTTTCATTTGGCCTCAAAGCTGACATTTACTTCCTACCCCCACTATATTCATGTGTTAATAAATGAAGGAGTCCCTGCTGTGCAGTTTAACATGGAAAACACTTCTAACACCACCAACAGCTCATACCCACCTGTGGAATCATTCATTTTTTCTTCCAGTTCCCAGAGCAGGGTGGTGTGGACTGTGAACAGCAAGCAGCTCTCAAACATAACACTGCCTCCTGCTCATGCGCTGCTGGCTGAGATTTGGATTTCTGTACATTTTCTTGAAATTACTCCATGAATATTTTCTGAAAAAGCAATTTATTCATAAACTGCTTCAACCAATCAAAATCCCCATTAAAACATGTCTTGGGGCAGGCTCGCACAGGACTCTCCACTGCAGAGGAACAGCTGGTGGGACAGTGCTTGCGTCACATTTCTGGCCTGGTCACTCACGTCTTGGCCACTGAACTCACATATTCCTCAATGTTGTTTTAAAAAGGAAACATTTTTCCAGGGACCAGCTGTGGAAAGCAAATGGAAGGCTGCTCAGCCTGGGACACACCACAACAGCCTCAAACTGCAGTGATGCTCAGGACCTGGGAAATGCATCCCAGCAGTAGTCACCAGCACAGTCTTGCGCTTGGTGTGGCAATTTGAAGACAATTGTACAGGTACAGTACTATGGAAGTCTTTGGATTTTTCATGCCTGCCCAGGGAGGTGAGAGGGTGTTTGGGTGCCTGATGTCCATGGCTTGATGTGCATTCCCAAGTGCATATTCACTGTGCCCAGATGCTTTCATCCTTCACCATCACCTTTCCCTGCCAAGCACTGCACATTACAAGAAGGAAATACCTGGTTTGTTAAGCGTGTGCATCATCTGCTACTGCTGCAATATGAGCTAGGGCCACCACTCTTGGTCCCACAGCAAGTGGTGGAGGCAAGAAGAGATTGCTCCTGCGACCATTTTTCTTTTCTGAAGCTTCCAGAATTAGCCCTCCACACAAGGCTGCTATTTATTGCTATAGGACAGAGGCCAAGGAGGCTATGACCTAATGTTTTAGTCTAAACTAATAGATGGAAGAGAAGCATTATTATACAGGAAAGCTCCCTCTGTGCATGCAATTACCTGATAATGATCTATTCTGGGAGATGATTCTCAGAAGGAGGAACATGCAAAACTCTCACCTTGTTTGCACTGGGAAGCTGCATCATCCCTTTAAAAACAGGGAATAGAATGCATGAAAAAATAATAGAGAAAGCAGCAGAAGAGTGTGGTGCTTTAACTCATGCTGAGCTCAGGAGAGGGAGGGGGAGGGAGTCAGTCCTGTTGTCATTCCAGCATGTGAAATTTGGTAAGATCTGCCCCTGCTGATTTAAGACTAATTAGATCTTAACAGGTCTGAAAAACTGGACTAATTCAGCCTCTTCCTGTACCTCATGGTTGCATTCCTTCATGCACACAGGACACTAAACCCAAGGGAGACCTTTGCATTCACCTTTCCTTAACACACAGATGGAGGTCAAGCTGCTGCCTCATGCCCCAGGAAAGGTGCTGCCAGGATCTCTCTGAGCCATGCATCCTGTCTTTGCTTAGGAATTCTGCAGGATCTTTCCACCTTTGAGGTGGCTGTACCTCTGCCATGCCTGACCAAAGGTGCAGTTTGTTAGGATGCAGGCACACAAGCACCTGGAACATATCTCTGAGCACTAGAGGTAGTGATGCCCTCAGGATAGGGAAGCAGGTGATAGCACAGCCCTCCTTATATGCTGGCTCACCTGTGTTCACCAGCAAACACTGCTGTTACAGGACAGCCCTAACACAGTGCCTGGGTGTTCTCCTGAGAGCACCAGTAAAAAGGGACTTCAGAAATAAGTAACCTAATCGCTGCTTGGGAAGGAAAACATCCTCACCTTAAGGTGAGAGGATGACACATGGAAAACAAACACTGCAGAGATATAGGACTCGGTGGCAGAGCTGGAACGAGAACCTGAGTAGATTTGCTCCTGCATTCCCTCTGGCAGACACTTCCACATGTCCAGGAAAGCTTCTCTGATTTCTAGCTCCTAAAGCACACTGTGAACAGCTGCAAATACCTGTAACTTTCTTGACATCACTTCCCCAGAAGTGGTACAATAATATTCACCTATTCAGATGGGACATCAGGCAAATGGTAGCAGCTCAGGGCCTGGAGAAAGTTGTGCCTCTGCAAGAAGCTGGCCATGTCACAAAACACTTCCTGAAAGGCCAGCTGTCAGCTCCTCATGTGCTGGTGGTCATGGAGGGGATTGGGTTGGAAGGGACCTTAAAGCTTGTCAGGTTCCAAACGCCCCTGCCATGGGCAGGGACACCTTCCATTAGACCAGGTTGCTCCAAGCCCTGTCCAACCCAGACTTGAACGCTGCCAGGGATGCAGCAGCCATAGCTTCTCCAGGCAACCTGTGTCAGCACCCCGCCACCCTCACAGGGAAGAGCTTCTTCCTTATATCTAATCTAAATCAACCCTCTGTCAGTTTAAAACCATTCCCCCTTGTCCTGTCCCTACAGGCCTTTGTAGAAAGTCCCTCTCTAGGTTTCCTGTAGGTCCCCTTTAGGCACTGGAAGCTGCTTTAAGGTGTTCCTGGAGCCTTCTCTTCTCCAGGCTGAACAAGCCCAGCTCTCTCAGCCTGTCTCCACAGCAGAGGTGCCCCCAGCTCCTGAACCACATTTGTGGCCCTCTGGACTCATTCCAACAGCTCCACATCACTCTTGTGTTGACAGCTCCAGCACTGAATGCAGTACTCCAGGTGAGGTCTCAGAAGAGTGGAGGGGAAGAATCACCTCCCTTGGGCTGCTGGCCACACTTCTTTTGGAGCAGCTCGTGACACGGTTGGTTTCTGGGCTGCGAGTACATGCTGCCAGGTTACCTCACACTTATCCTCACCCAACACCTCCAGTCCCTCTCTGCAGGGCAGCTCTCCGTGCTGATGCTGGATATGATTTTTAGCATGTGTTCTTCAAGGCTTTATCATCCACATCCACTCCCAGTGACTTCAAAGGGCACAGAGGAAGGTGAGATGAGCTTTTGCTTCCAGCCCTCTCTTTAAGCAGGAGAGGGGGGTGGAACTACTCCAGCTGCAGAGCTGTGGGCACCAGCACCTGAAGCAGCCCCTGATCCTTGAGGCAATCCAGGGTGCCTGAGGTGTTATATTCCCTGACACTGGATACAAGATAAATGCTACACATGACATGAAAGGTGTGTACATGCATGCTATGGGACTCCTGTCCAGCTGCTTTCTTCTGGTTCTGCAAATACATATGGAGTGAGAGCAGAGAAAGAAAGCAAGCCTCTTTGTAATTTTATGTTAATTTGTTTATAACATCAGGGAAGGAAGGGGGACTAGAAGGGATCTTGCCAGCAGTGAACTGTATTATGATAGTCTTTTAAATTGAGAAAAATCAAGCTATTCTAGGTTAAGCACCAAGTAAAACCACTCACCCTTCCTGAAGCAACCTCTCCAGGGAGAGATGCTTTCCAAAGGCTGATCCTTCACATTTGGTGGTGCGAATTTAACAGTTTCCACTCTCTGTAACTGCAAATACTGCAGGGCATGTGCTGCTTTTCATATAAACACAGCCCATGATGAAATCAGGAAGGTAAACAAGGAGGGCAAAATGTGAACATGTACACTTAAACCATTGATCTGGGCTTCATGTCCTGTCTGAAACACAAGAGACACCCCTCTCCAGACCTCAGTGAAGGCTGAAGACACACACATAATCCAAGGGAGGGATAAACAGAGGATTTAGGGCTGGATCTGAACAAGCATGGCAAGTTTTACTGAAATGGTATTTACGGCACCTGAGTTAATACAGTTCTTATTAGGGCAGAACAGTCTCTCAAGCAAGTTGCCCACTCCAACCCACCTTTATCCACATCTCACTAGTTACCTTCAGTGTTAAAACACTTTAAAACCATGGGTCAAAGTTGTTTCATAGCTTTACTCTCTCCGTAATGTGCAACATGAACATAATAGTGTTATTAAGGAGTCAAAAATAACTTAACACAATAGCTATATCAGATTCTCCAATGGTCAAACTTTCAGCAATTACTTTTTGTTATGTTCAGAAAAATTAGCATATTTGTTAATCAAATTAATTTAAAAAGTAGCTTTTCAAAATAAAAGCAATGCTTTAAATAAATATAATCTTCTTTATAACCATAAAACACTTAGTCCTGTTAAAGGTAACACAAATACTACACTCGGGCACAGTACTTAAAACGATTGAAATGAATGCTGTGAGTATACATGAGCTGGACACTTGGAGGGATGAGGATGCATTGCTTCATTACATTCTCTGTCTCCTTTCTGCAGCGGCACAAAGAGGCATCCAACCTCAGAATGACCCTCAACATACAACACGCATCAGGATACCTGTAGCTGCTGCACAAGAATGTTGGTACCCTGTTTTTTTCTCCCAAGCTCTTTCTCTTCACAACATCTGTAGCAGTTCTGCAGCCTTGCTTCAAATTTCTAGCCCAAAATAAGGTCACATCTTACTTGTTTCATCCAACTGACTTCAGTATCTTCAGCAGAAGGCAGCAAGCAGGGTCCGACCCCTGGCACCTCTGCTAGTAATGCTCACAGTTTGTGAAATCTATAAAACCTTCTTTCCAATACTGGCACCACTGGGTGTTCCAGGTCAGCCTGAAGCTCACCTTCAGAGTTCATGATCACTGAAGGACATTCACAGCTCTCCTCGTAACTACAGGGCTGCCTAGCTATGTTCATTACTACACAAGTTAATGCCTATCAGCAAAGGCTGTAGCTGTCTTGCAGATCTACAAGGTAGCAATGATTTACTGGAATGAAATAAATCAACTAGTTCTTACATTAATATGTGCTGTCTGGGTGTATCCTGAAGAGCAGTTTGCTAAAACTCAGTGAAATATACACCTCAAATCTAATCATACTATATCCAGCAACTCTGAGCATTTAATATCTCATTTACTTCATTTGAATCATTCACTAAAAATCATGTTCAGGGTCTGCAGCAAACCACTGGCTTTGCCCTCACAAAAACAGCTGTCAGTGACATTGGTTGCATTTGCTTGTTTGGACAGCCTAACTGTAATGTAACCTTTAATAAGTTCAATGATAAAAACTGGAGAGTAAAATAAAGCACAAAACTGATACAAGTACTCCCTATTTGCTTTGATCTTCAGAATGAAGAAGTCTACTCGAAGATGACAAAGGAATAAATTAGCAAATGGCTAATGTAACGCATGAAAGAGGGTCTACAGGATCTGCATGTGCACACACATGCGCACACTTGCATACAGACAGCTCAGCTTCATTAGAAATCTCACTACCAGAGTTTAACTTAGATAAATTAACTGCATTAAAATACTGATGTTGTGAGGAATTTAATACTACCGACACCCTGTAGAGGGCACTCCTGTGTGAAGTTTTAAATGCTTTAAAAAAATAGTTATTGAAATCTGTGACAAACACAACAGCTCTGCCCCTCCTCACAGCCTCCCGTTCTCATCTCCGGTATCCTTCTCCTGTATCGCCTCCAGGCACCGTTTGGACTTGGCGTCCGTGTGCCCGCTCCCAGTTTTGCTCAGTCCACAGGACAGGCACGCCAGCTGGATCTGCTTCATGTTCTCCAGGGCTTCGTTCTTGGCATTCTTCAGGAGATCTCCTTGGCCCTAAGGATGCACAGACAGACATGCAGGAGAGAGTCAGGGGTCACACACAACGTTCAGGACCAAAAGCGGCAATACTGCTCTTGTGTCTCTGCCCTGCTGTTGTCCCAGCTTGTGTCTCAATTTCCCTCTTTCCACCAAGAATGCCAGTCCCTGGGAAGAGACTGAAGCTCCTTCTGCAGCCCAGCACCAAGTTCACTGAGTAAGGCAGCAGCCAGCACAGTGGGCAGGATGAACAGGACAAGAAGCCTGTGGGAGAAGGCATTTCCCCTTCCACAGTCAACAGTGACAGCCTGCCAGGGACAGGGCAGTGATGGCCGATGGGAGCCCCTGCTCCGTCCTTGTGTCCTGGCATCGGATCCCACATGGCAATGGCTGTGTATCACAAGCCGAGGGTCCCTTATGAGCTGTGAGATGCTTGCTACCTACACCTCGTTGCACCCAAATTTATCTTGGGCCCTCCTTTAGCAGAGGCAGGCCACACTGCACACCTATATGAAACACAGCATCTTGCAGCAATTAAGTCAACTGAACCATTTTGTTTGGGACCTCTGAGCAGGCAAATGGGAATGAGAGACTTTATGAGCAGAGGTCTGCTTATATATCTTCCCAGAGCACGTAAAGGTGAGGCGACTGACAGGATCTAACTACCAGGAAAAATATGTTACATGAAATTTGTATTAAGGAGTTGGTGTTCAGAAATGCCAAAATGAATATTTATGCAATATTGATACCTCAAGTGCCATGAAGCAATAAGATTCTGGTACTAGAAGATACAAATAAATAAAAGCCAGGAGATGCATCTGGTTATTAAAATTCAGTATCACTAAGAACTTGAGCTGCACTTCTCCTAATATCATCCCAAGTACAGCTTGAAGTACACCACCCACTGCAGCTGGTTATATGCATAATGAGAAGGAATACCTTCACTGAGCAAAATGTCACATTTGCATCCCTGCAACCTAACCTGACCTTCTGCAAACCACAGACACTTTGCGGGGTCTCAGGGGAGACAACAGGTACTACAGCAGGACCTGGGACATACTAGAGGGGTAACTGGTCACTGACTAGATGCGGTGTACGAGTCACAGCACAACATCTTTCAGCAATGGCAGCACCTTTCTGCTCTCCCTTTCCCCAGAGCTAGGAGGAAGGATGAGCACAGCTCCCTCTTCATCAGTGCCTGGCACTGGACTCGCGCTGCCTGAGCCCCCACAAACAGTGTTCACAACGAAGAAACAATGATGGCTTGCAAGTCTCACTGCACTGGTAAACACCACGTGGGAAACCACGTCAGCCAGGGATGGCAGCCCGTGCCTGAGAGCGTGATTGCCTCACCTCCTGGTGACATGAATCTGTCCCTGCTGAATGATGCAAATCACCACCCAGATGCTGGGAATCCAACTCAGTGTTAGAATAACAAAAAGCACTGGGACTGCATGAGTGCCTCAGTGCTATTCGGTATGAAGCTCTTTTGAAGAAATTTGTATCTTGGCAGCATGAGAGTCATGGGAATACACAGACAAATAGCTTGGAATCCAGCTAGGAGACATGGTTTGAAAAAAAGCAAAACAAGAATAATTTACACAGCATATATTGCACATAGCCGTGATCTTGCTTTTAAGGCAGTGGTTGAGCTTATGACTAAAGGCAGGAATTCAAGAGTCCCATCACTGCCCCAAGCACCCGGCATGCTCCTGTCTCCTTCACTGTCTGCAAATAGCAGAAGAATTGTGCCATTACTGCTGCAGTGACAGGGACAACATACTGCAGCATAAGCAAAGAGATCCAACAGGAGTATCATGAATGAATTGACAATGTTATCAAAAAGGGTGGTAGATACAAAAATGAAGTTCTAGTTTGGTTGTAGGATGAAACAGACCTGGCTGCAGTGGGCTGCTACTTATTTCTTATCATGCACATGGGACTGCAGACAGCAAAGGCTGCACCAACAAGTAGACAAAATCAACGTGATGCTTTGCAGCCTTAACTTCTCCAAGTCAAACCCTGGCACTATGTACTCACACAGGAGGACAGAAAAAAACCCTTGGCACAAGAAGTAACTAAAAGCAGACACCCCTGCAGCACCAAGAATAACTAAGCCCAAAACCTAGGAGAGCCAGTGCAACAGGGAGGTAAAGTGATGACAGTGAAAGCCCAGAGCCCTGAAGCACCTGGTCTCCCCTTAGTTATGGTGTATGGGGAAAGGCTTCTGCTCTGGCATGGCCACAGTTCACTATCTCACCCACACCATGCACAGAGGATTTCCCATGCAGCAGCACAAGATGAATACAGCTCCATAAGCTGATACAAAAAGAGCTTCAGCTGAGCCTATGTCGCTATCTTCATATCTCCTTGTCCTTCTCAGGGTGAAGGCAAAGCACGCGAATCTCTCTCAGAGTAGCCCACCAACTGTGTATTTGCCTAGGGGACTCTCCAAGACACTCATTTAAGGGAAGCTACTGGGGATTTGACACATCCTCATTTGAAGGATAACAGCCTGAGTCTGCTCTGTCAAGACTTGTATATGAAATCCTCAGAAGCCAAGGGACTTCACACCCCCTGTGAGGGTGCTGAGCCATCAGCCCTCCCTTATGCATATTCTGATTTCACATTTAATTAACAAGGCAATTCAGAGTACAGATTTCAGCTGGGGAAATGCACAATGTGTCTTTGGGTTCCAAGAAGAAAAACACTCCTCCTGAGCACACTTCCAATATTTTGAAGACATTCTTATTGTACAGTGATCTAAAAACAGAAATGGATTTATCCAAACAGTGCAGTTCCATTCATGTACAGATCAATTGATCTATGTCTTAGACAACTTGTATTATTTTCAAACAGCTGGTTCAAGGAACAACAGTTATTCTGGATCATCTGTCACAAGAAAATTAAGGACAAACCAGCTCCCTCTAACAGAACTGCCATACTTGTAGAGACCACAGAAAAAACAATCTGTGGGCATGCACTGCTTGAAAAGCCATCTGTTTGCTTTGAAAAACTGTCTGTGAGCAGAATCCACTTAAGAAAAGCATCAGCAAGATTGTGTCAACACCTTAACGAACTAAATACTGGATCGAAGCTGGAGTAAACTCTGTAAGTATGATTGCCTTGAAATAACATTCATAAATCAGTCATTGTGATCGTCTCTGCCCACAGAACAATCCTCTTTGCCCTTACAAACAAAGCATTTCTCATCTAGACAAAGAGAAAACATGACAGTCCACTTCAGCATCTATACATCTAGCTCACTTCTGCGATTGATATCATCAGCCTTCCTGAAAACAAATACTTGTGAGAAAGGTTAAACTCAGTATTTGCCACTAAATTAAGTCAGAAGAGATGAATCAAGTGTTCTATGTGAAAAACTGATCGAGGAGCCTGGTTTTATTTGGAGTTACAGAACATTGTCAGGTTTCATACACCCAGCTACAACTAACCATAGAGCCTCAGCACAAATTAACATTACAGAACAAATAATGCAGCTTGTCAGGCAACTGTAAGATTATATGCATTTACCTTGACAGGTTAATACTACTTAGAAAACAGGGATTATCTGACATGGCTTTAAATATTGCACAATTTCAGTGACAAGCCATGAAAGAACTGCACAAGCAGTTCTAGACAGGCACTGGCAATGGCCACAGATGGGAGGAATTCTGTATGTTGTTTTATTAATTTGGGGTTTTTTTGTCAAATCAAACTCCTAAGATTTTACAGAGTCAAGATGACAGCTCATTATATCCAACAACAGCCCAGACTGAGGCTGGGGAAATGAGAAGGTGGTTTAGGTAAGTGGCACCATTTTGTGTTCAACTCCACAGTATTATTTTTTTGTATATATTGCATGTGTATTTTACATAAATACAAATACATGAGCATGGGAATGTATATTAATAATTATTATTTCTATTCCTATGCTTTCTATGGAACACCCTGTGACATGCAGGTCCTGGCACACTGCTCGTTCTGGGCACTCACCAGTACAGGGACCCCAGCTAATGCACAAACAGGACCCGAAGTCCCTATGTTGGCAGCAGCCTACCCCAGCATTAAGGGGCTGCAGGAGGATGCTGAAAGTCTACCACACAGCCCGTGCAGAAGTGAGCTGCACTGGCAGGTTGCCCCACACAAGCACCTTTCTTTACTGCTGGTGAAGTAGAAAATCCTATGTTGAGCAATAGGGCTTTCCTGGTGTTCAAAACTGGCTGTATTTTCAGGGAGGCTGGAACAGTGGCTGCAAAGGCCATTTTGTAATCTGCTGCTTGCTAAAGCAGACGGTTGCTTATCTCCTGGCAGACACATTCTCTGACAGCACATTATGAGAGCTTCTCTCTCCACTCCTTGAGGGATGAGTAAACAAACGATAAATAACAGAGGTCTTATGCCTGTACCACATCACGCTCAAGATATTGCTGTTATTTTTTAACTTCTCAAACAAACAACCTCTTGGATTATTATTTAATCACAAAGGAAAACCTTCAGTTGGCTGAAAAAGCCAAACACGACCAAATAAAGCAACCACAAGTATTGTGTCATTCTGCATTTTAGATGCAACACGGGTAAGGTAACGGCACTGATAGTCCATGCCTCAGGACTCCAAAAGCAGAAACACTGAAGAGCTGTTCTGATATTGGGATACTCTGCATGGAAGCTGCACTTACTACAAGGGGTGCATTTTCAAAGTGGTATAGTGGGATTTTAATTGTGTTTAATATTAATAAGGAGGCACACAATTAAATGATTGTACATGGCTTTGAAAATGTGATTCTGAGGAGGAAGTCATTAATGAAATTATTAGACTGCTATGTTAAACTTATTACAAAAAGCAGATATTTTTCCATACCTCCTTCAAAGCTAAACGTGGGAACAATTGATATGAATTTGATTACAATACATCTACATTTCAGAACTGTGTACTCCAAAAACATAGACTATTTCTGCATCAACGCAGACTTTAAAAGCCTACCCATTTCATTATTACTGCAGATGTCAAGAGCTTTGCTTTATTCTCTGTGATAGAGACCATAATGCACATGTCACCATGAAAAATTACTGTACAGAAAGACTCTACACAAAGTGTATATTCATTTCTTACTGGAAAATAAAGGACTGAAAAAATTAGTTACTCAGAGGAAAAGCAGGGGCCAAACGTTGCTTGCCAGTTTATTTTAAACCCTTGCATAGCAGAAATTCACTTCCTGTCAGGAAAATAAAAAGGCCATGTGTGTATAAGATGGCACTTAAAGAGCTACTGGGTATCATTTAAGGCCTGGGTTTTGGGGGTAGCTTCCCACATACCCAGTTCTGAACCAAACACAAAAGCTTTTTTCTACCTGGCTGAAACCAGCAACAGCTTTGCCACTAAGCAAATCAGGCGATCCAGCCAAGTCCTCTCAGGGACCTCAGCCACCATGTTTCTCAGTAGTTGCTAGTAATTTTCGGACTTCAAACCGAGCATCTCATTTTAGTGTATCAGCGTGTTACTGACAGCCAGAGACCTCCCCTCCCATTTCCCAACATGAGGTCTAGCAAAAATTTGCAATAAGGAAATGCATCTGAGAACCAATTACATCACATAGAGATGTATGAGAAAGAAAATATCCACCCAGGGAAAGGCAATCACCATTATGAAGCATTCAATCTCTGTAAGCAAGAGCAGGAAAGAGAAACGATTGTAGAACAGATTGTTGTGTGCAGCTTTAACACAAGGTTATGTGATTAAAACCAAGAAAAACATGAGGTTTTAGATGCATGTTAGAAGTGGCTATGCCACAACAAGGTTAGAAGCTTTAGGGCTGATCTGCTCAGTGCATCATTGCCAGCAGCTGGGACACATAACAGCAAGGATGAGGAAAATGATAGAGAGGAGGAGGAAACTTCAAAGGAGCAATTCCTAGTATTCTGTAACTAACCCAGATTACTCTTCATTTCATCCTTTCTCCATTTCTTTCGTGAACAGATGCTGGCTTTCCTACCTGTCTCTGTTAAACAGGGGGCTGTGTGGGTTCAGACAGCACTAGAACTCAAGTTGATTTCACCAGGAAAAGAACTGGGAGTGCAGAACCACACTTGGCTGAGCTCTATTTCCCAGATGCTTTACTGCTTCTGCAGGAAAAACATCCTGTTTACTTGATATGTGTACAAGTCCTGAAATAGAACCACACCTTCAAGGAACACTGGCAGCCTCGAGGGCACTCACCAACTTGCCAAGATACAACAGCCCTAAGGTGGTACGTACCAGCGAGCAAGCTCCTGCCAGCAAGCACCTAACTTAGGACAATTGCAGGGTGAAGAGCTAAGGGGTAACCACTTCTGCAAATACTGTCTACAATGCACAGTCTCTTTTCCAGTGTAGTCAGTTGTAAGAGCAAGAGAACAAGCCTAGAATTACACCAGGTAGTTAGTAAAACTTACACAGCAACTCCAAAGCAACACAGCCAGGGTTTCCTGGTACAAAAGCAGAAGGGGTTCTAAGCAGTTCAAGGGTAAGCAGGTAGGAATCTGGATTACACACAGAACCCATTCAGTCCTGGCTCATACTGAGCACTCAGCAGGTTACAGTATATTCTAATCATAGAATCATAGAATAGTTTAGTTTGAAAAGGACTTTAAGATCATCGAGTTCCAACCCCCCCTGCCATGGGCAGGGACACCTCACACTAAACAATGTCATCCAAGGCTCTGTCCAGCCTGGCCTTGAACACCACCAGCGATGGAGCATTCACAACTTCCCTGGGCAACACATTCCAGTGCCTCACCACCCTTA
>JASSUY010034525.1:0-21199 GCA_032466535.1 Forpus xanthops
ATTGGAGGGAAGGAATGCCATCCAGAGGGACCTGGACACGCTTGTGAGGTGGGCTGATGCCAACCTCATGAAGTTTAACCATGCCAAGTGCAAGGTCCTACACCTGGATGATATTCTAGATGCTTTGATTTCTTCCACTACTTTTGAAGTCTCCCAGCCACTTTGATTCTGGAATGAAAAAAAACCCACTTGAAAATGACATCCACAAGATCCCTTCTTAATTGCTGGTTAGCTCCCTTGATGATGTCAATCAAGCATCTGACCAATGACCGATAGGACATGGAATACTGGAAAAAGTAGTAGAGAACTTGCTTGCCAGCAAGCAATTTTAAGATACTAAAAGCATATTTCTCTAAGGTACTTAATGTCAACTCAGATGACAATGCAGTCTCTGGGAAAAAGGAAAAAAAATAGGATGACTAATATTAAACAGAATAACTCACTTGAGTAAAAAATTCTTGTGTGGGCACAAACCTAGCATTGTGGGAAAATGTAAATGGAGGAATAGCTATTAATGCTCCTTGCTAAAGGGATAGCAATTATGAAACCTATTTTGACAGATGTATGAAGAGTAAAAATTGTACTGAAGATCCACAAAGCTATTGTTTCATAAACTAAGACTGAACCAAACTGAGACCTTAGAAGGTGACTTTATTCATAATAAACATTATACAGACCATGAAGAAACATTTCCCTGTCATTAGCCCCCAAATGAAATATTTATATTTTACGTGAACAAGCCAACACGGATGATTCTGAAAGACCAACGCTTCACTTGTAACACATACATTAACATGAACTGGTCTGGTATCTACAGGGATAAGTTTAATAAAGCTTGCCTATAAAAAGAGATTTACTGTTCTTCACACGGCAGCTATGCTTGGAAACTTTTTTAAAAACCTAAACAATCCTTTCTGTTCATCATTTACAACATCTTAGTGTCATTTAAGTTGTAGAAAACAGCTTGAGGTTGGATATTGAACAACTGGCTGAGCCAGTAAGATCAGAGAAGGCAACAAATATACACCCCCTCAATTATGGCAGTGAGTCTGGTAACTACTATCACCTGACTTAAGTTTGTTCATTGCCCTATGAGTAGAAGTGGCAGGGGCACTCAAAGACCACTCTGACTCTGCTTTTATTATCAGACAGGCATCTCAGACTGACTACTTTTTGAATTTCGTCTGACATAATTGTTTTGTTAGATGGTGCTTCATTAGGAAGCAAGAGCAATGACACAGATCAACATTTGATTTAACATTTTTATCTTATGCAACCTCCTTACATATTTATGACATACCCTTGATTTGCTCTGTTCTTTTCCCTTGGATACATCTAAGAATTCTTGAGGGCAATTGTTCCTTTTACTGGATATTAATAATAAGCTTCAAGTAAAAATCTGGTGATTCTGATGAAACATAATATGGAGTTACTTTTGTCAATTGGTGACAGTTTTTGGTAGAAGTTATTTAAGGACTCAAGTTCTCTCTAACAAGCGAGACTAATGTGCAACATCCTTTCTTATGGAGTCCAACATCCACAACTTGTGCAGCAATTGATGAGCTGTTCTTTCTATTCTAAGTTGCATTAATCCATGAAATCTGTCTGCAGTGGTATATGAAGACATTTGCTGTATATTTTTTTTTTTTCATTTTGCTGTATTTTTCTTATGGAAAAAGCTGTCTAGTCACTGCTCTGACCTTTACAGAGTATTCGTTTTGCCATAAACACTGTCCATGTCGGTTTACAAAGACTGTGCAACATGAAACAGTGAAGTCACTAGAGAAAGATAAACCATAAAACTTGCTAAACCAATAAACCCCAAGAGGCTGCATTAGTCACTGAAAAAAATCTTTCCATTAAGTGAAAGAAAGATCTTCCTTTATAGAAGATTAATGGCAGATTTTCTCTTCAACAACCTGCCCTCTCTACTGAATGCTTTATCTCACTTTCAGGTTCAAAATGTCTCCATAAATCAAATTCACTAAGTGAGTGTTAGTAATAATATTTCTTAGTGTAGTCTGCCCCTTTAGCTGCTGATTTGCAACCTCTAAGGATAGCTCAGAAAAAGCCTTGACAAACTCATCACTTCAACAAGAAAACATCTTGTCCTTGTAAAGGCCATTAGCAGTGTATAGTTTCCACATGATAAATCCCACTGGAAGCTGTGTATCCCATACTTGCATCCTTCTAGCAGGAAGGAACAACAGATACCTGAAGACCCATCACGTATCTACAATGTACTGGCTACCAAGCATTAAAATCCCGAGTTCAGCTCTGTTCCTGTATCAGCAAAACTTTTCAATCTTCTACACTTCTGCTTCTGTCTATGCTTTTCTGATACTTAGGAATATTAAAATTTCTCTTTATTATTAAGCTTTAACCAAACATTTCACACCCTTAATGAAATTTCTGGCCCTTTAGGCCTAGGACGGGTCCTTCCCAATGAGCACTGGCAGATCAAGTAGTCTTTGTTCAGACCAACAGGTTATTTTGAAGGCTTCATATTGTTTCTGTGAATACAACGTTAAAAATTTCTCCTTCAGGCTTTCAAATTTCTTTCATAAAGCTATCCAACTTCCACTGTAGTTGGAAGCACATCCCCTACTGAGTAAGTTATGTTAGCATTTCAATGACCTCAAACTCCTTTGTTTCTCAAAATCTTTGGTTTAGCAAATTTCTTTCAGAGAAGATCTTGAATTTTCTATTCTTCTATAACACTTGCAATTTATGTAGAACAAGAAAGACTTAAATGGCTACATAAAGGTCACAGTGCTTAGTGAAATAATAGACACAAAAGACTTCATATAATGCCTCAAAGCACAAGGCTGGGGTCAGGAATGCAATCAGATGAGGAGCCAAAATAAATCCTGGTTTTCATAAACTGTGCAGTGCAACTACATAGAACAAACATCTGTATGTTTATCATTAAATAGCAATTAACTTCAAGTTTGGAAGTTATTATTAGTGCATTTAATTACAAAAATCCCTTTAAGTGATAGACAGTATTTTCCACTTCAAAGGGTTGTTTTAAAGATTAATATAAGCAATGTCTGAAATTAATTTTCCAGTAACAGGATAGTGAACTCTAAAAGTGGGAGCTCCAAACAGAGGATTTATCAGGGCAGTTCAAGGGTTTAAAAGAACACCTCAAAAACAACTAAGATTTTTAAGTATGCAAGCAGATGCGTAACATTTCTGAACTCAAAAAATGATTTACCTTCTGCAATACCCTGTTTCCTTTCTGCAGGTCTTTTTCTCCATTTTCTCCAGTCTGCTAGTGTTAACACCATAAGAATACTATGAGATACCATTTCCAAATCAATAGCAGGTTTATCTACTTAATTGCAATCTACTGACAAGTTTGACTTAATAGCAATATTCCTTTAATACCAATAGTAATAGTTATATACAGAGCACTATACTGCAGTAAATCTCCCTGTCTTCCCTGTTCTCCCCCATAGTTTCAGTAAAGGCTCATTTTATGAAGATTACAAGCATAAATCTCTACAGGTAATTTTTCAGGCCAATTATTATGCCAGCAAAATGGGATTTACATAGGACTGTTTGATGTATTCTACCAGTGATATCTTAGTTCATTTATAGTATAAAAGGCCTATCTAAAGGACATCAAGATAACGTGGCCAAACAACTCAAAAACTGCAGCTTTCTCAGATTAAGATGACTAAGTAGCAACATTTCCATAACCTAATTTTAGAAAGCACAGAGTGAAAGTAGTTCTGCATGAATAGCTCCTGAACTGCTGTTAAAGACCAGGCATGGAAGGCTAGTGCTTGGAGTGACAGGACAAAGCAGACTACAGAAATATTTTTCCACAGTATTTAATAGTTATGCTGTGTCTAATTTGTTTAACAGAGGACTTAAATTTAGCAGCCCAGGCAGACATACTTGATAGTGATAGTGGCATTCTGCAGAGCACAGACTGGTTTCAAACAGCGACTCCATCAATCAGATAACTTCGAAGAGACAGGAGTAAAATGAGAGGATCCGCAACATGCACAATTTCATTATCAGGGATAAAAGATGAAATCTGGTTCTTAACGTGATGACTTTATTATCCATGTACTTGTTTTTGTTTGCCTTAAGACTTGCATTTCAGTGCAGCAACAGTTGTTTCATTTTTCGCTAAGCTGCCTTACATCAAGTCCTTTGCTTTGTGAACCAGTCTGTTCTACTCCCAGATCACTTTCCTACAGCTGCAGTTACCAGTGTTGTTTCTGTTGTCAGGGAATTAGTTTGTGGCTTTATAAGTCATCTTGTTCTCAGCAAATGAACTAGTTCTAATGTAAAATTATCAGAGTAACATCATTATGAAAAGTATTTGGTGATACAGTAGCACACAGGTAACATTCTCTGCAGGTTAAACTCCTCTGAAGTGAACAGCCTCTGCTGTTTAGCATTCTTAGTGATGAGTGGACATAAATTATTAGTGTATTTAAAAATACAGTGGTACATAATCCAAGAATAATGGTTCACAGTTATGACAATGACACTAATTGCAGCGACTACATAAGATGGTATCAGGTCACATGGTCCAGTCACTAAGATACAGAAGGCAGACATGGGATTTGTCATTAGAAAGAAAAACCAAAAAGCCATCTAAGGCAGGTTGATATGCTCAGTTAAAAACAACTTAATCAGCTTTGAGTTGCTTACAACTTTTCAAACTCTTAAGACAGTAAGACTGGCCACTTACTGAATCTTCCATATGCCTTGAAGTTTCTGCTAAAATGAGTGAGCTGGGAAGCAGGTTTACTGTTTCTAACAGACACATCAGTGCTGCCAAAATTTTAACAGAGGTTGGATGACAAGGGGATATGACAAAAGATCAGAGGTGGCCTCACGTGGGGGAAAAAAGGCAGCTGCTACCCCAAAAACTCTGTGAATACATTAACATAGAAGCTGAGGCAGCTCTAATACAGCCTGCTCACTGTGGACAAAGCAAAACCAACTATGATTGCTAGACAGACAAGAGAAAGAGGAAGGCAGTAATATACAACTGAAAAGTGAAAGCAGTAAGAATTGATATGAAGAGCAGAGAGAGTGGGAGAAACAAACTATGTATCTTTGTGTCTCACTCTCAGGAGAACTCCTGATTACAACTAAATGAAAAGGATATAAAGACTGCCAGGTCATGCACTAAAACCTTCTGAAAGTTGCACTGCTCTTGTAACTCACTTTCTCGATTAGGCATTTCTGTATAACCTGCAGTTAATACCACACTGTTATTTTGCCACAATCCATTTATTACACACTAGTCACTTCACAGCTTGCTCAGTGTTAACCCCCAGACTAAGTTCTTGAATGAGCCAACAGATGAAGAGCGAGCAACGCAAGAAACTGCAGGAAGGGTAATGTCACGAGTAAGAGAGGTAAGTTTTCGAGAGTGACACTATTCCCTGTTTCTACATGTAAAGCTGATTTCTAATGTAGAGCTGGGGTTCATATTTGCATTCAAATATTCTTATTTGCATTTATCTCAAACTTCAGATCTCAGAGCTCATGACTAAATTCTTCCACAGTTTACAAAGAGAGCTTAACACAGAGACATTATTTTCCAAAGTGACATACAGAACTAACCATCATTTCTCGCACATCAAGCTTTCAAGATATTATCATTTGAATATGACGGAGTTTTGCAGGACTGGTATAACTAATACCCAGAACATCCATCTTCACAAATATTACAGCAGAAATCTATATCCCTTATATATGCATTTCTAATATCAGCTACAATACTTACAATAGTTTCATTTTTGGCTCACATGACAACATGTAATTCTTTGACCTTCAGCTTTCAACAGTGAGTAAACAGACAATGCCAGCTAGCACCAGGAAAATCTCCTTAGTACCACTGACATTACACGTTGCCTACCCACATCAAATATTAAGATAGTTCTGAGAACTGAAATCTCTATTACATCTCCTTGACTCTGTCACTGATCCTACAAGTCTATTAATTTTAAGAAAGCTTAGTAATCCCTATCCATGATTTTTACTTTCTCTGTGCCTCTACCATAGGCACAGGTGCTTCTAACAGATCAAGTTTTTTATGCTGAAGCATACTCCATAACGTACAAGGTGCAGTATATTAATGCCATTATTTGCAAACATCCCTCCCACATTTTACAATAAAACTTACAGCAAGAGAAGAGATCCTTCCAAGTATCACATTGGACCATTTATTACCATATACCTGCTTCACCCTTTAAGCGTTTCAAGGCTAAAAGCTCATTTTGATTAGATGTTGCTTATCTTGGTCTGTACAACCATGCTTTAAAGCAACTAACAGCTTGTGGTTCTTAGTCTCTACAACCACACTTTAGAGCAACTGAGTGCTAGTGGTCTTCAGAAATATGAAAGTTAAGTAAATGTCCCCACAAAAACGAAAATTTCATCTCCCTAAAAGCACCTTATTACAGTTTAATGTTGGAAGAAAGCAGACAAGAAGAGGAGGAAAAGAACCCAAACAAACCTGAAGAAATATTCCCTTTTATTTGGCCCAGGAACACTAAAACACTGGAACAAAACTGTGTATGATTTCTAACATTGCTTTGTATGGGGGGGTTGGAACTAGATGATCTTCAAGGTCACTTCCAACCCAAACCATTCTGTGATTCTGCTATTGATGATGATGTTCCTACAGTACTGTACTTTGAAGCCCCAATAAAAGATGCAGGAAGAACAGTTCTGGACTGCCTTTATAGGTTAATTGACTTCAACAAGTTGCTTTGAATGCCATTGCATGTTTTTATGAGTTACTAATGGGATAGAAATTTGATGTTCCTATAGCTTACTCATCTCTACAGCTTTTTCTACATCACTGTAGTTGTAGAAAACATACATGATAAGTAGTTTTTCAGTAAAGCCATTTTACGGAATTCACAATTCTCAGGTAAACAGAAATTGCTCTAACTACCACACTAATGACTATACCCCTTATTCAGAAATCAGTGTTTTAAAATCTGATTTCAAGGACTCAAGCATTTAGCCTTCAAAGTGAACTGTGACAACATTATTTACTTATACACTTTTAACTCACAGTAATGTTGGATTTTACAGCTCTTGTACTAATGGTGTGGGAGAGGAAGGGAGGTAGTTTGCACCTTTGTATAAAAGCTCTTCCACTCCAATGCATAGTAAGCCAAAGGATTAACAACATAAACCTTAATTTACCATTTTTAAACCATTAGATGCTAAGAAACAACAGGTTATGTAGTGATCTTTATACCGCCAAAAAGCTCCTCACAGGTATCAGTGTAGTGATGGGAAAAATGTTATGTGTGCAGGAGCTAAGAAGCCATGAATTAGTTTTTATATTCTCAAGATATCCTAAAACAAAGAAAAAAACCCACCTTCATATTGCAAATCTAGCTAGAAAAGTGGCAGACTTTGTTTTATTACACCATGTCTAGGGAGAGTCATTCTTGGTGCACCTGCTGTTTAAAGAAAGTGTATCTTGAAATGACTAAGTATTTCTAGATTGGAGCTACCACCAGTTTATTCTGCCCCACTCCTCCCAGAAACATAAGCAACCTTTGGGTCTTCGTAAGTGAAGGCAGCAGTATTTAATTGTTTCCTATCAACCTAACCCTTAAAGCAATGACAGAATATGGACTCTGAAAGCTGTTTGAACTAATGTATCTGGCAGCAACTTCACGCTAAACAAGAAAGGTAATAATGAAAGCACTCCACTAGTCACACACTTGAAGAAAATACAGAGAGATGATCTAATCAATAAGATGCCTAATGAGATAATCAAATGCAAACTCTTGTCACTGATCTATTTTATTCTCAGCTAAACTTTTGTTGTTTCTCTTTTAACCAGACACAGAGAGACTGGATATGCCAAAAAAACTCTTACTGAGGTTAGCTTGAGGATTATCATTAGCATCTGCTCTCATGTACCAGCAATTCTCTCTTTCCTAGTTTTTCTCCACTGAGATTGACAGGGTTTCATTCCCCTTCCCTCCTCTCCCCTTAAACTATCATATTTGATCTTTTAAAAAACAATGGACATTGTAAAGGCTTAGCCATTTCATATCTGCAGAATTCCCATGGTCTGAATGTTTAACATAGTACAGTGCTGACATGGTCTTTTTTCCCCCACACAGTGTTTCACCTCTGTTTCTACTATTTAATTACTAACTAAATATTAACCTAGTCCCTTATCTCTACTGCAGAACCTCTGTCCTATCCTTTTTACTTCTAAAAAAAACCCTAAGTGTAACAATCATAATCTTCAAGTCTCAAAAGCCTTATGTCTGTGACACAGTCATTCCCAATTGCATTTGAACTCATTTTCCCTACAGAAACTTAACAGCAGTGCATGTCAGCAGCTTTGCCTTATTTCTTTGAGCACTGGGAGTTACCTGATTTATGAATATGAATTCTTTATGGTTTTGAAAAAGCTGATTTAAAGAGGCATCTCTCAAGTATGTTTGTTCAAGTGTTCTCCCTCTCCTTCTGTCTCCCTGGCACTTAGGTAAAATCTATCATGAACAAAGGTGGCTGGCTTGATGGACACAAGAAAACTATGTGGAAAAAAAGGTACTCAGTTTCCAGTAAATCTGTGGTATGGACCAATAAAGATGAAAAGTTTACAGAAAGGACTGAATTTATCCTCAACTCGCATCAACTCTTTCAGAACTGCCTAAAAACTATAACGAAGTGTAGGGAAGGAAGTCACACTTCAGAAACTGATCTCACTCTCATTAGTATTTCAAATGAATGAAATAACCAAGGCCAAAAAAGCAGTAAGCTGAAGATAATTTTCTTTTTTCTCTGTATCACCTGCCAGTCACTCTCTATATCTTAAAGTTTAAAAGGACTTAGCCCGGCAAATCAGTCAGTACAAAAAGTTTTATACAGGTGTCTAGATTTTGCCATAAATTTGTGTGTCATTCTTTCTTCAAGTATTAAAAAAAGAAGAAAATAAAAAAGCTACTTCTGCCTATGATCTTAGTATATGACCTAAGCGTGAAAATAAACAACCTTCAGGATCATGGTAATTCACTGTATAACGTTTCTCCTAGCATTTTCAGAGAATGGACCCGAATAATTTTGTTTTACAGAATAAGTTTGTTCTGATTTTGTCTTAGAAAATCTGCAGATACTTTGAAAAAGTTAGAAAAACACTGATTTTTGACACCTCTACTTCCTAGCATTTTGACAGTCAACTCTTCCTTCAAAAAAAGGAAGAACTTCCTCCTGCAGGTAGCGTTATTAGGATGAATGCATTGAAAACTGCTTACCAAGCACCACTTTACCTAAGCACACCAGAAAACCTGCTAATTAAAATCAGCAGGTAACAGAACTCAGCATTCAGCACAGCAAATGACTTCTGTGTTTAATATTTAAAAGGAAGAGTTATCATTATCAACTGATCACACCTGGTAATGGCATCACCAAGCCAACTCAAACTAATTTATACTACAGCTAAGATTTACTCTCCTGTCATGGTATTCTGCATTGCAGACAAGCAGTGTTGTGAGCTATGTTCCACATGAGGTTTTAAAGATCACTATGAAACAACTTGGCCTGCAACTCCACAAATGCAAATCCTTTAAGCTTTATAAGTTTACGTCATTTTAGTTAAATTTATGTACAGAAAGTAAACCAATATGATAGACACTTTAAGAGACTGAAAACAAATTAAAGCAAGTTTTCCTCTTTTTCTAAGAAAAATCAGAGTTAGAGCACTATTAATCTACAGTAATGCCTCACTTAAACAGGTTTGCCTCTCACTAATGTAATGCAATTCAGTAACCTCTCATGTCTTACTTTTACTCACATCACTAAAACAGTTCTTATTGAAGAGTAACTCATAATCTGTGTGCATAAGCACAAACACTATAAAAGGTAGTGAAAATTATTATCATACCTAAGCCAGCAACTATTTATAGCAAAATCGGTTATTAAAAAAGCAATCTGGAAAACACCACAGAGAGCAGATGGTATGATGATATAAAAGCAAGACTTGTCAGGAAAATGTCAAGAACACATTAAACTTACTCATGCTTTCTATTGAACACAACAAGAATTAAAGTCCATCTAAAAGTTAAGGGAATCCTCACATACTTTTCTGAATAGGATCTATTTCAATGTACTTTCAGTAGCAATACTATTGAATATAATACTGGAATACTATTCTCTATCTTAAGGGGTCTGACAAAATTAATAAATAAATAAATTAAATCCCAGTAAACAGGAAAATTTAAGAAACAGCACACAAGAATTCTTTTGGCCTGAGTCTATCTTCTTTCTACTTTTAATGTGACTTTACTGCTTGTGAAAGGTGTCAGATCAAGAATCTTCAGGCGGAAGTTACCTATACAGCCACAGACATTCCGTGCAGCAGCAGCAACACTGCCAAATTTCCTCTTAAAATCCATTTCTGCTCTGAAACTGATCAGAGTTTACGCACTGTAAAATAATGTGGGCTTGTTTTTGTGGTTATTGTTTGGGGTTCTTTTTCCCTATTGTATTTACTTTTAAATTCCAGGAAAAAAAAAATGTAAAGTGATTTTCATGACGGAAGGAGTTTACTTTCCAGTGATAAGGGGCCTTATTGTGTGCAAGTAAATACTTCTGCATAATTTTACTTCAGCAACTGTGTTGCTATTGAAGTCAGGCACCTGGTCTTGTAAGCCTCCCATGACACATTACCTCCCTATTTTCTGTGCAAAGCTCACTCCCCCCAGTTAACAAGTACTAATCTCCAGAGAGAAACAGACTAAAAGTACAATTCCACAGGTGCTCAAGTCCAAAAACTCACATGGAAGCAAATGTTTGTGGATTCAACCATTACTTGCTCCTAGGTAGTTACGCTTGTCTTCACTACGAAGTAACAGCTAATGAGCCAAGATGCAAATAGCACCTTTTACAAGCTGTTTTCTCCATAGCTGACCTCACAAGCAACAGAAGTAATACAATGAAATGCCTTCATTACCACAACCACATCTTTCTCATATTAGTACAAACCCATTTATTCAGCCCAACATTAATCTGTAGACTATGCGAAAGCACATTCTAAGAAACATATCCTATATATGACCACCTCCCAATGTCAGGATTTTAACATTTGCAATGTACACCTGCATCCCTAAGTGCTCTCCTGATACAAGTATCTTCGTGTTCAATAATAAAGAAAAAAACAAGCTTTTTTTAAAAAAGGCATCAAATAAGCACCAAAACAGATGCACTTCTTCAGTTTCATTTTACCAGTGAAAATAAAATTCAAACTGAGAATATTTTCTGCTTTCCATCCACCTAGTATTTAAGCAGCGCTTTTATTACATGTAGTACAGTACTTCCCAAAGAGTTTCAGTAAGACCATTGCTCCTATTTTCCAAGAATCGCACCAACACACTTGGACACACTCCCTGACAATGTATACACAATTTTAAACAGTCTTATTACTTGAATTTCAACATGTGAAATTAGGCATGAGTGCATCTACTAGATCAGAACTTAAATAATTTTACAGAGGCACTATTAAGAGGAATACACTGAACTGCAATTAGGTTACTGGTGCTATCAAAGCCTTTCTCCTTTAAGTTAGAACATCTGAAGTTTCCTAACAACTGGAGGCACTCTACAATGCATCTCTGCTACAGAAACTGAAGGCAGCTATAGACTGGAGACAGAAATTACAGCTACATGTGTCAACGGGGAGAAAAGCACAGAATATATTAAAAATTAGTTTGCCTCTTCATTTCAACAGTTAGTAGTTAGGGCAAATTTCAGCCTCCATTGAGAATCACAGGATGGAAGGAACATCTGCAGATCATTTTGTTCAGCTCCCTCACAACCTCTCCAGGCAATCTGTTCTAGAGTTTCATGGGAAGAAAACAGGAAGGAACTGAGGAAGTCCCTGGCAGATCAGCTTTTCAACAGCACTACAAACAACTATGCATAGTAGTAAGTATATCAGGTACATTGCAAGAGTATTTTAACAAAATGCCAACTGATGACTACATAACCAGACTCATGATTTGAAACTTCATGGCTTCTAATTTAACGCATATCAGGTAATTGTATCATGATTACATTGTATTTTACAATCTGTGGAGATTGCTAGAACTTCTATTTCTAACCATACTTTTACCAAATGAAACATTAGCTACACCTACACTAAATCTACCTTTTATTCAATATATGTTAAAATATAAATATCAATATCTATCACCAATAAAATATCAAGAGTGCCATAAAGCAGATTTTTGGTAATATGCTGCAGTTCTGTCAAAGTAAGAGTTAAATAAATTACTTAATCTATTCATATGTCCTGAACCCAGGACAACGGTAACCAAACAAGATGGCTGACAAACAGCAAGGAAACTGCTGAAGTCCATCTTATTCAGTTACATTCAGCAGGATCTCAATCTGGACATTCAAGTGTGCCTATACAGAATGCCTAACAATTCAAAAACTGACAATTCAGCTCTCAGTTGAATCACCTGAGATAGTGTTAAGGCTTTCTAGAAACAGGTTGAGAACACCCTACATAACTAGGAGTTTTGGAAACCAATTTATGTGCTCAGCTCTGTACTTAGCAGCTGAGAAAGGGAAGCATTCCTGTTACACAAACCCAGTACAGCAGCCAGTGTGGGTCTTGCTCGGTGCCACACAGGAGCTACAAAGCCAGTGCCTTCGAATGATGTGCCAGACCAGATGTGCTGCCGTTTATCCATGACTATGACTGCTTCCACTGCTGAGCTGATCAAGCACACAACGCACTTCTGTAAGTTTGCTTCAGGACTTACGCTTCTATTCATTCCAGGATGACGATACTAAGCTATTTGAAAACCAAGCCATCTGAGAGCTAAAGCATGGATTTAGGTGCTTGCCTTTAAATAACTACGTTAAAAATGGGATGGTTTAACAAACACTGACAAGTAGTTCTCAGATTAACAACAGATTAGAAGTAATCCTTGAGAACAGAAACGTTCTAGCAGACTACAGTGCAAGCCTCTAATATGTTACACTAATTCAGTTTTTATTTAATGGCCTGTACAGAAACAAGGAAAGGCTCAGACACTGTCTACCACCACAGCAGGAAGGATTTTTTCTTCTTTCTCTACTCTGTGATAAATTAAAATAGTTCTGTTTGTGCCTCTGGAGATAGCTTAATATAATTATAGACTCCTTTTCTCGTAAACAGGATAAGTAGCTCACAGTGAAAGAAAATCATAACTTCCCATCTGATCAAATCCGTATCTTCCCCTTAAAAAATTTATTTGAAGTTGTAAGCAAACTCATGAACCCATGTTTCTTCTACGAAGAACATAAAAGGTCTTTCTTCCTGCACAAAATATGTCATTTTGAGGATTCTAACCAAAATTGTTCAGATGGCCATATAAGCATAGCTTCGTATGCTAAATACGTTATTAGGATCCTACAAAGCATCTATTTTTGGTTGGGTTTTTTGTTGTTTGTTTATTATTTTTTTTTTTTTTCCCCCAGAAAAGCTAGAATTTAAAAGTAGCATTACTGTTTATCATAGTTTGGTGTTACTCTTAGTATTCCAACATTTAAAAAGCCATCAGATCTTTTGTCATTTTAATACAAATAGTCTGTAGCAGTGACGGTGTTTGGCATAGATATATTTTGCCATGGTATTTCAGATAACCCTAAGTCTGTTTCTCTAAATGCATTAAAATTTTTTACAATTTCTCTTAACAGATTGAATGCAGAGAAGAGATTAAGAAGCAGGCTTCATCACAATAGCACTGATCTTTATCTGTACAGTTTTTCAAGGCTTCTAAAAATTCCTTGTCAGAAACTACCTGAATTTTTAAAGGTGACCTATGAGCACTTTATTATATATTTTTATTGGCATAATAACAGAGACTGCTACATTAGGTCTGTAAGAGTTCAGTTTCACTACAGCAAAAGTATTTTCCTGTATCCATACCCTTTCAGTCCTGGGTCCTTAATACATGGATTAGCAGTGTGTATTAAGCGCTGAGCCATATTGACTTTGGTGGGAGTTATGGCACCTCATTCACTCAATACACCCATAAAGGTAATACTTGCTGTTACAAGTGAATGGAGCAATCTTTAGAAAATAAAGGCATGGAGACAGGGACTCAGAGACCTAACAGCCAGGAAAGCTATGGCACAACGAAATTAAGAAAACACACACAGGAGATCCCAGGAGAAAAATCAGGTATTTCTTTTTTCCGCATGGAAAGAAAGCTTCAGTTTTAAAAAGGTGTTTCTAGTAATAAAACATCTGGAGAATCAAGAGCTACTAAAAATTACACTGGTCACCTTGCAGGCATTGCTATGGAGACAGCAAGATATCTGACATAAAAATCCTTCCAGACAGGACAGGTCAGGCAATCCTTAAATAGAAAACAACAATAAATTCACAACATTCCCAGAAGACTTCAGTGCCTTGCTATAAACACTAGTCAAAACTTCCGCACAGACTAATATATCAAACTATTTTGCCATGTCTAAATAGGTCTGCACAGCATCTGATACTCTAAGCAACAGCCAACAACAGGAAGTGGGAGGTTACAGGCCACTCTAATAGCATTTTGTATTTTTAAAATGCTCCCACAACTGCAAGTCATATAAACTAAACGGTTTAGTAAGATAATTTAATAAACAGAAATACTTTTTTCTTAATATAAAAAAAAAAATATCCAGGCCCTTAAGCCCACAAAGGTAGCAAAACCTTCCTGTGGCATACATTTCCACTTAAGATCCTACAAAGAAACCACAAAAACAGAGAGCAGCAGTAAGTATCAAACTCAAGAACTGTTTCATAGCATCCTTCATTAATGTTGTTTGGCTTAGGGTCATGGAAATAAGTTGGCTCTCAGGGAAATAGCAGTGACAGGTTTTACAAAGCAAATAATTCTTGTATGTCTTAACAGAGAGGGTGTATGCCACAATTTATTCATGCAGCTTCCATGCACAAATCATTGTAGTCCAAGATGTATGCAGCGAGTCTTTGGTTAGCTATAAATGATGCTCTGCAGAGCAGGTGGAAGGAACAGGCAATGTGATAAGGTTTGCAGACTGTTCTCTGAATAACCTAACCAGAATTAGCATGTCAGGACGAACAGAAATGCTGAGCAGATGGCTCCCACAGATTTTCAGATAGGTATAGCTGCAGATGATTGCCTTGTATCTACCCAGACATTAAATGTTACTTCAGGTCTGTCTGATGGTTGGTATTTCCAAAGGCACCCGAGAGTATCAAACATCTGAAATCTCACACAGCTTGAAAAAGTTAATCATCTAACTCACTTGTGCTTGCTTTCAAAATGAATTTTAGCTCAACAGTATGTCAAAATACTCTGAAATGCTTTGAGCTCATTTTCCTATGCAAGCTAAATCCGCTGTGCTAACTTGCCTCCTTCAATACCAAGGGGAACCATATAAATGAAGAGACTGCATTTCTCAAAAAGCAAGTTGCTCCTCAGTGCCCAGAGAAATGCAAAGTTCATTTTACAGTTAACTTGCTGGATTTCTGATCATTTCACATAAAACAAAAAGGAACAGCATTAAAAGAAAATAAAGTATTTAAATCCATCAGGTAAATAATTACATTCCTTTCCAAAAATAACTCTTCATGGAGAAAGCTATGTAATATCTTAGTATCTTTTCAGCAATAAAAATACTATAAAGGCAGATGTTATGCATAATACATTTCAGTTTCGTTATAACTGAAAGAGAAACAACAAAACCAGAAAACACAACTGCTTTCGCCTGAAACAGCAGCCACTTGGCCCAGAGTTAAATTTTCTGTAAAAAAGCCAAAATCTGCTTTTATTTACATCTCTGCACCTCCACTGAGGTTCACTGGGTCTGGAAATAAGAGTTAACTACAGAATGTAATCTGCAGGTTATCGGAAAGGGTCTGCATTCCTTCGCCATCAGTTCGGTTGTCTGGGTTTTTTTGAAACTCTATTACTGTCACACTTTCTCCTTCATCAGCCTGACTTTGATATCCCCAAGATACAAGACAGTGAGATGGATGAGAGCTGATCACAAGTTCCACTAAAGTAATCAAATTGCAGAAGATGATACCTTGTAATGCCTCTTAAATTGGTACCAAGGATCTTCCACTGTCCTTTAGGGAAGACCTGAATATTAGAGGTGCTCAGCCTCTGCCACTAGGGTCTGTTATTTGAGTCTCAAGGCTTTCATAAGATGTCAGCATTTTCTTATTATACCTATAGAGCTTACAAGCATTTGCATGATCTGTATCTGAGTTAGGAAACAGAAGCAGTACTACATGTAAAATCATGTCTGGTATGTATCTGTTAGGCATACAGATAGATGGTGTTGTAGAAACCACAATGAGCATCTATCCCAAAACAAAGATATACTGTGTATATGAAACAGCCCAGTGTATTGCTGCTTCAAGGGGGACCTCAAGACCTATTAAAATCATAATCTCAGACTACAAAAGCAAAGGTAGGAGAGGTGATCAAAATTCTCTAGTTGCTAGGCATTTTATGGAAAGAGGACACATTCACTCATTAAAATTCATGGAAATTGAAAATATCCAAAAGTCTGGGAGAGGTGGGGTCTAAAAATCTGTTTCACAGAACTCAGAAACTTATTCTATATTCACCTTGAAAGCACTTTCCCCATCACAGACTTCCAACCTTTTGATTTCTCTCCTACTTAGGAGGTAATTATAGAACTTCTTCTCCTCCCGACTAATGCATACAGAAAGGGGTCACTTCAGCATTTAAGCAGTTCATCATGGTTTGTTCCTAACTAGATCTCTGTTGCAAATTACTTCTCCTTTGTGCTCTCTCTACCTCATCTAGCAAGCTTTATTTTTACTTCCTTCTGTTTCCCATATCTCATCCCCTGGTTGTATCATTTGATACCATAACTGCTCTAGTATTAAATAGTGTTGAACTTTACATTTTTATTTTCCTCTTTTTCTTTACATTTTTATTTTCCTCTTTTTCTTTACATTCTCCTTTACTTTTAAATTTACTATTTTCAGAAAACAGTGACAGTCAGGCATGGGGATGACGGAAGAGGCACGCTAACCAAAAGCTACATAGCACGTTTCCCTTGCAGATGAAACTTCTAAAAGCTATGACTCCAAAGGAAAAGACTAAACATTTCCCTAAGGGTTTTCTAAGGGCACCAGAATCATGTGAGATTCTTAAGATTATCTTCAAGATAATTTCAGTCAAAAAGAACCTGACAAAATTGACAACGCTGTATAGATCCTTGGCTCATGTGGTCTGACCTGACCCTCACAGCTTCTGCTGCTTTTAATATCTTGTACAAAGTGACCCTAAGAGGCAGATGTGATGGGAAATTCTGCACCACCCCATGTCCTCATCAGGGAAGTCTGTCTCCTCCTAACACTACTACAAAGGTACAGGGGTATTTCTCCATACTCAGGTACCTCCCCTGCCTTGGGAACTTACCAAGTTTAAGACTTATTAATACCTAATAAGCACAATGTTTTCAAGATTAAACAAAGGCTGAGACATAGACTCACAGAATCAACTAGGTTGGAAAAGCCTTTTAAGATCATCAAGGCCAAACATTACTCCTGGACTGCCAGGCCTACCACCAAACCAAACAACAGAAATAGTGCTAGTTCACGCAAGTCAGAAGTCAAGAACCCTAGTCTCTTTTTTTGCTAGTAGCTCAATTTTATTCTTAGAAGAAAGCTGAAATAGGGCAGGATTTTTAAATTGCTTTTCTAGTATGGATAAAAAAAATTCAGAACATAAACAACAACTTCAGCAACCAGCCTGCTAAGTATACAAGGATACAGCATTCCATACAGAAGTAGCAAACTTCTGTATAACTCCTCACACATTTTCTCCAAGTGATATCAGTGGTCAACAACAGAGTAACATTTGACCTGAATTCACCAAACACATAATTGCTAATAAAAAAACCCATGAAATGTTCTTCTGTGAAGAAGCTTTTGATACTTCAGTATTAAGAGATGATAGCAAAGATTTTCTACAAAGTCCTCAGATAGATGGGCCACTTTCAAAACAGTCACAGATGTAACTTAACTAAATCCCATGTTGCCAAAAGATTTGCTCCTTCAAGGTATTAAGAACAGATTTTTTTTTAGCCCAGTTGTCCTGCTAACTGTATTTTTCACCCAGCCAGCTCTCCACTCCCGAGACAAATTATTCATTATTTCAATAATTGTTGTTGAGGCTTTTCTACACCTAAGATAATTCAAGCGCAAAGAATCTAAGGAATCTAATCATAAAGAATCTAATCTTATATACATAAGGTAACTTAAAAGAGAATCTTGTAATATTTATTAAGCTTAAGCATAGGCTTTCTCCCCCTCCCCAATGAACAACATTCATATGACGAAATCCAAAGGAATCTGAAGCAGTACCTATGTTTTTCTCTTCACTCCTGTCTGTCCCCCGGCATTAATTTCTCCCTCTTTCAGAATCCTACTTGGCACATGGAGGAAGCTTTTTCAATAAATCAATACTGTAATAAAAAATGACTGCCTCTATGTACTCCACAGATTAAGCAAGTTTCTCTTGTACAGATAAACCCATTCACTTTACACTCTGTATTTGACATTCATTCTGAATAATAGGCCTTAATAAAAGAAAAAAAACTGGCAAAAACATGAATCTAGAATAGCTCAACATTATCTGTTTTGACAATATTGTTCCTGATGATGCTTAACAGCTAACCAATTTGATTTGATTTCAGAAAGAGTTATAGCATTTTGCTGTTTTCAAAGTTTAACTTTTGAAAAACAACAATCTGAAAGAACTGCTATAAAGACAGGTATGTTAGGTAATAGTATCTATTTGTCAGCAAAATGGACAGCTACTGTTTTCAGTAAGAATGAAATTATCAGCTTATCCATGAAAAAAAAAGTTACAAACCCCTCAAAACTGTGTTTATTCTAAAATTATTATAGCATAAATATCCCTTGTCATGGTATAACCCCAGCTGGAAGCTCAGCCTCACACAACTGCTCCCTCACTCCCCCCGTGGTGGGATCAGAGAATCCAATTGAAACTGAGAAAACTCATGAGTCAAGATAAAGACAGTTTAAAGGTAAAGCAAAAGCTGCTCACACAAGCAATTCATTCACCACTTCCAATGGTGAGGCAGATGAGCAAGGATCCATCACACATAATGGCTACTTGGGAAGCCAAACAACATTCCAAGTGTTCGCCTGTCCTCCTCCTTTCCTCAGCCCTATACTGAGCATGATGCCATATAGTCTTGAGGTCAGCTTTCCCAGCTATGTCCCCCCCAACTGCTTGTGCACTCCTAGCCCTGATGGGATGGGGTGAGAAGCACAAAAGGCCTTGATCTTGTAAGCACTGCTCAGCAATAATTACAATCATCTCCATGTTATCAACAGTGCTTTCAGCACAAATCCAAAACACAGCCCTAAACTAGCTACTGTGAGGAAAATTAACTCTACTCCAGCCAAAAAGAGCACATCCCTGTGGCACCTATATGGAAAACAATATACACATGATAAAAATCACTCCCCAGCACATGTACACACGAAGAACAAACTACCTTCCAAAATGTTGCGCTTAAGAGGACGATTTTCAAAACTACATCTCTATCTCACATTTACTCTAAGAAATTAAGAAGACAAAAAGAAAGGGAAAGGAAAGCCATACGACACTCACTGAGGAATACCAACAACAAAAAGCTATCTGCATGTTCCAACCATTGCTATCAACCCAAATTGGCTTTGTCAATCTGGGTTCAGGCCTTCTGACAGCAGTGCAACTTGAGTCACTGGTTTGAGCAAAATCACTGTCCTGTCCTCACAAAAAACAACACTGCAAAGTTGTATGAGTGTGGAGTTGCTAAAAACACAGCCTTATAACAACATAAGCTTCCATTTCACTTACCCAGATATTTCCATCTTGGTGGTATGGTTTCCAGTTTCTTCCTGTATCACTATAGAGCATCCGATACTGAGTGACCCAGTCAGAACTGCTGTACCTGCCTTGGGTAGCGACAGCACTAATCTGCTTCCTGCTCCCAAAATCCACCTGCAGCCATTGATAATGATCACTGTCTGATGGAGACCAACCTCCTGCACCTGTTGGGTTGAAAGAGAAGTGAGATTTAGACCTCAAACACTGGCTTTGAAGCGAACACACTGTGAAGATGCTGATTGCTGGAAGGCAGCCCAGCTGAGAGCAGTGTGATACCAAAAATTCTTGAAAACATACAAGAGAAATATGAGTGCACATTTTTTTAAGGTGTATCTTTAGCACAGGCTTCAAAGGTGTTAACTGTTGCCCTTATCTTTTCTTGACATAATTATAATGATTTAATGAGCTGCCTGCTAACAAATCACTGCCTTTATAATGTGTTAATTACAGTGTATTAGTTTTTGCCAAGTTATAATTGTTTCGAGGGTTGACCCATTTGCTATGAAATCCCTCTTTAGAGCAAATTGGAACAAATCAATAATCATGCTTGAATTTCATATACTTTTTCAAAAATATTTCCTGTTAAAGAGATAATACAGATAAACCAGAAGGAAATTAGAGTAAGTTCTATGCTTTCCCTGTGTTTCCGGAGAGTGCACAAACAAAAAGATCTACCAGCAGAACTGAAAAAGAAGCAGGTAGCACATGGCTGCATCCAGCTTCGATCTGCTGGGTGTGCAAGCTGTCCCAGATTACACTGGCAGATGCCTCACAGAAGTGTTACTGCTCTTTACTGGTCTATAAATTAATGACAGTAACACTATTAACAATATTCTCCTCAGGCACAGACTACACTGAATTGCTCTAAATAAAGAAGGCCAATGACGCACAGATAAAAGACATTAATGCAAATCCTTATTCTTCTGAAATAAGAAAAAATATGGGGAAAACTGTAGTTGGATACTGCAAACAACAATAAATACTGTAAGGTAGATAATGCAATTATACAGAATCATAGAATCAACTGTCTGGAAAAGACCTCTAAGACCACTGAGTCCAGCATTACCCCAGGACTGCCAAGCTCACCACTAAACCATGTCACTAAGAGCAAACTGATTACTTCTCCTGGCTGCCCCTCATGATCTCCAGCCAGTCATCCCTCATCTCCCCTCATGATCTCCAGCCAGTCATCCCTCATCTCCCCTCATGACCTCCCCTCATGACCTCCCCTCATGACCTCCCCTCATGACCTCCCCTCAAGACCTCCCCTC
>JASSUY010034528.1:15342-36839 GCA_032466535.1 Forpus xanthops
AAAGGCTCTATAATGAATATCATGAGAAGTTCTATATTCCAAACAAATTTGATTAGCTTGAATGAAAGTAAAGTTTCATATTTTTTAAGCCATCTTTACTAGAATTGAGATTAATTTAAAGCTTACATTCAGTTTTCTTAGAATTCATTTCATTAACTTACTATTCAAATTTCATTAAGTTTCTTGGTTTGTCTGATGAAACCTAAACCTTCACTTTTATTTGAAGGAGTAACATGATCTTTTGAACCAGTAAGGCTATCCAAATCTTCTTTTTCCTTGAAGACCAATGAAAGAAGCATTTACCTTGGTAGGTCCGTAAAACACTTTTGAACTTAAAACAAGCAGCACAAAAGTTTTGATTTTAAAAAAGTGTGGGGCAGATCTTGTTCTTTCAAATAACTTTATTAATAATCTGCCAGCTATGAAATTACACTCTTATAAGAAGGGGGGGGGGAAGGAAAACAACAAAACACCAAACCCACCCCACATCCAAACCACACACACACAAAGCTAATTGAAGAATTACCGTTAGTATCTGAGTTTCCTCAGCGAATGGCTTAGAAGGCTACTGTAGGTCTTTCCCAGGATCACAGAGGTCTGGAAATACAGGAGCATTACATACCTTTAAGTCAACCTTCCCCCAGCACCGTTTCCTGCAGGAGGAAATAAAGGATGGTGTATCACTCACTAATTAGACAATTGCACTTAAGTCTAACGAAAGGGATGTGGGGGAGAAAAGGCTTAGGAAGCTTTTCTCGTTGTATGCTTTGTTTTTAACAGAAATCAACTGAAAATGAAAAAAGAGGACCAACATTAGGCCATGGTTCTGTCAGGATAGTCCTCGCGGTTACGACAAGCTGAGATTTACCCAGGATTCCGGCTTGCCCCTCGTAAACCCTCCGCGCTTTTCAGCGCGCACCTCAAGACACGAATGACAGCGTGCTCGGCTGTGGCACAGCACGGAAACCGCCCGCGAAGCCAGGCGGAAACCCGGCGACAGGGAGCGGCCACAGCGCTACCTACGGCCTCTCCCTCGGAGCCAGGACCTGCCCCTCTGGCGGAGCCTCCTGCGGCCGGGCCCGGGCTAATTGGCGGAGGGCGGACAGAGGCGGGCACAAGGAACCTGCCCCATCGGGAGATCCTCATCGTCCCGGGAGCTGGGGTGGTGCGTGGGGTTGGAGGGCGTCTGGGGATCAGGACGGCAGCAACCCGCGGCGGCGAGGAGGAAGGGGCCAGAGGGGCCTTTCCTCATCTAGCGGAGGGACCGTGGGGCTGCTGAGGGGGAAGGACAGCAGTGAGAGGGGCGGGGGCAAAGTGATGAGAAGTTGAGAGAGGACGGAGCGAGGGTGCCCTCTCCTCGGCCCAGCCCCGCTGCAGGTGAAGCAGAGCCCGGGCGGAGGCGACAGGCGGGCCCGGCGCCGCAGCGGAGGGGCTTCGGAAGAAGCAGGGCCTCGGGCCGGGCCACACGGAGTTACGCAGTCTCTCTACTGAAGGAAAAGCGCGGCAAGCGGAGCTCCGAGCGCCGGCGAGTGGCTCGCTCCGGTCTTCGGCTCGTTACCAAAGGCAGCGGTGCGGAGAAACGGCATTGAAGGGAGAGCGGTGAGGGAGGCGGGGAGTATTCCTCGGGGACAGCGGGAGAACGGTCAGGAAGGTGGACCAGGAGGTCCCGGCTCCGGCGCCACGCTCTGAAGTGGCGACGCGGGCGGGGGACGGAGGGTCCCTGTCCGGGCGGGATGGAGGTCGGCTCTCGTTTCACCTTGCTGCTTTTTTGAGCTCCCCCTTTTTTCTTTCCTTCCTCCTTTCCTCTCTCCCTTAACGCAAGAGGAAGCCCGAGGCGCCTTGCATCACCCCGTGGCGAGGGTCTAGAGGAAAGAAAGGGGGGGGGGGGGAAGGAGGGTGAAAAATAGGCGGAGGGGAGCTGGAAAAGCTGTAAACTGATCGAAAAGAAGCCGCAGGGGAGAGGGAGGCCGTGTCGATGCGGTGTCCCTGAGCAAGGAGACAGCGTGAACTGGGAGTGCGGGAAGGGAAGGTCCGTGTCCTTGCGGGGGTGCTGAGGGGCACCAGAAAAAGCGCCTTTCCTTGAGGTGAGCTCGGGCTGCTGCTGCTGGGGAGGGCAGGGCTGGCGGGACACGCAGCAGCCGCTGGTGGAGGGTTTCATCGTACCTGCACGGCACCTGTGCAGGGCGAGCGGCAGTCAGGCGGTCTCTTTGGCCGTCCGCCCTCCGGTGCCGCAGCGGGGAGAGGCGCCGAGGGGATGCAGGGTTCCTGTTGTGAGCCTTCAGGAAGCTGATGGCAGTGAGGGGACCCGCTGAAGGAGCGGGTGTGTAGGGATGGATGTGCCGCCCCCCGTCTGCGTGCTCCCTTGGCCATGAGGGGCTGTCGCCGACAGTCGCCCCGAAGTGATGTTAAGTCGAGCAGCCACGCTTTGTTGTGGGTCCTTAGTAAACAAGCGTTTTATCACCTGGGTGCGAACTTGGAAGGCGTTGGTGTGAGGGACCTCCCTGTGAGTATTTTGTCTGGGATGCCTCTGGAGTGTGCTGTGCGTTCTGTGAATGTTACCTTAGTTTTGGTCAAAACTTCTTTGCCTTTGAAGGAAAGGCATGGCATAACTGGTGCCATGCCTCCCCTGTGGGTTTAAAAAGATGGAAAACGGTTAAGCACAAACTTTTCTGGCAATATGTCAATAAAGTTGTGGTACTTAGAAGATGCCATTTAATATCTGTATCTTTTATGACTTGTCAGTACTAAAACGAGTATGTAATCTCTGGAATGATAAGAAATCATTAAAAAGTAGCCTGTTTAGCGTGCTTATCCGAGTTGACGGGGTGAGTAGCAGTGGGCAATTTTAATAGTAGACATCCTTGAAGGTCTCCTCCCTCCCCAGAGCAAACACCTTGGAAGTAGTATTTCTATTTTGGGAATAATTCCCATACTTTAACCAGTTTTTAGATGTTTATTCTGAAACTGTATTGGTTGCATCTCCCATCTGAAGCTGCCTGCTTCTCCCAGCAATTCTCACACAAGGTCACTTACATATTTTAGCTGAGCTAGTTTTATAGCACCAACACAACACAGTGTACAATTAACCTTTACTTCACACTTACTTTTTTTTTGTTCTTTTGTTTCAGTTATCAGTCTAAGCTGAACACCAGTGCAGTGGCTGCTCTTCCAAAACTACTAATCAGTTCATGCTGAAGTCTTAGGCTCTTTCAGGCAGCTTTCATGCCATTTGTGAAAATATTTTGTTGAAATAGGAAGAAATGAGTACTTGGCCTGAAATGCTTGCATTTTGTTTTTGACTTTTGCGCTATGTTCGCCATCAACAGCAGCTCTTCGCCTGAAGCAATAGAAGAAAATTATGTACTTTTTTAGTCATGTATGTCTTAAGTATATAGGTGTCATGGTAGAGTGCTTTGTAAACACCTCTTATGTTTTATATTCTTAGAGTGCTCTAAGCAGTGGGTTTTTTTGGAAGCGCAATTTGGATGGAGAAACCTATGCAACTAATCAGGGCTTGAGGAGAGGGTGTCAGACAATCTATACATCCTTGTTCTGTGCAGGGTAGTGTCACTTGGGTTTTGTGAGAGTCCTCTTTTTACATGTGCAAGTGGAGGGCAGCTGACTTGCTAAAGGAAGTGGTAATGGAACAGTGGGTTGGTTTTATACTCTGGTGTGACAGCTTCAGCTTGACAAATGGCTACTAGCTGTTGTAGTTTGTTGGAAGACATTGCAGCTACAATTTGGGCTTTTGAGAAGTAATGATGGTAAATGGAAAAAATACCACAAAATTTTGCATTTTTACAAACTGGAGGTAACACATTATTTAAGGATGTTTGAAGACAATGTAGATAACTTTTCAAAATTACAAATTTCAGAGTTGCAAGAAGTAGTTATAATGTGATTTGTTTCTCTGAAGTAGAACAATTGTCATAATTTTGTATAAGGGAGCAGGTATAGCATTCTTCCTTACTCTGTGCTGTTCTTTACTCCTCTGAATTGATGGTTTAGCTTCATGGAAAATAAGTGACATGAGTAGTAAGTGAAGATAATTTTAATTGTTGAAGGGACAGTTAATGGGCAGTCTTGGGTCAGATTCTAAACTGAGTTGAAGATGAGCCGTTATGCTCCAGTGAAACAATTTCCTTTTTAAGAAGTTAAACAGCAAATTAGCAAGGTTCCCTCTGTGTTTTTAAGAGGAGCTGGTAGAGTAATAGAATCATAGAATCCACTAGGTTGGAAAAGATCATCAAGTCCAGCTTTTGCCCCAGCACTGCTTGGGCCATCACTGAACCACATCACTGAGGGCCTCATCTACACAGTTTGTGGACGCTTCCGGGGATGGTGACTTCACCAGTGCCCTGGGCAGCCTGTTCCAATGCCTGATCACACTCTTGGGGAAGAAATTGTTCCTAATTGCCACTCTAAACCTCCCCTGGCGCAGCTTGTGGCTGTTTTGTCTTGTTGCTTGTTACTTGGAAGAAGAGAGTGACCCCCATCTCATGACAGCCTCCTTTCAGGTAGTTACAGAGTGCGATGATGTCCCCCCTGAGCCGTTTCTTCTCCAGACTAAACCTTCCCAGTTCCCTCTGTTCCCCATCAGACTTGTGCTCCAGACCCATTCTCAGCTCCATTGCCCTTCTCTGGACACTGGCACTAAAATGTCTTGTAATAAGGTGCCTAGAACTGGACACAGTAGTGTGAACATAAAAGGTGGAGGACTGAGTTAATTAAATTGAGACTCTGTCCATTATAGAAATTTTTCCATGCATGCAATCAACACCAGTCTCTGAGAAGTTATTTTATGTATTTCTTAAACATAGGAATCGAGTGTGTAGCTGTCCTACAAACTTAAAACGTTAAAATATGACATTCAGGGTTTCAGTGGAAGATTTTTATTCATATGCAGTTACATATGGTAAATTTGATTTGTCTCTGAGCCCCCCTCCGCCTCCTTTGTAAGTTACTTGATATGTCAGATTAATAAGGCTTTATAATTTAATGGCAAGAGCACCAATTCATAAAGTAAAGGATTAAAAAAAGAATTGTAGAAAGTTTCAACAGAAGCGAAGTACTACCATTAAAAAACCATGGCAGTTACTCACATATTGTTACTTATGTGCCCTTAATTTTCTTCTCATGACATCATTGTTGTCCTCTCAATTTCATATTTTAAATGAGAAGCTTTCCCATTCAGAGCAAAGTCATGTATTTTCTAGCATATGCTATTAATGGGAACAAAGAAGCACATCTCTCTGAATGAAACCTATCTTAGGAACAGGACTGCTGGCCAGAATACTGCTCTAAACATTAGAATAATTTATATGGTGTGTAGATGTGCAGCTTTAAGATGAAGAGGGAAGTACAGCTGAGGAGCCCACTGCAGCTGACAAACTCAGCAGCATACTGGGATGTGCTTTCTGCAAAATGCAGTGTTTGGAGGGGAAATCTACTCATCTGAATGCAGTTGTATGTCTCTTCTTGGCTACACCTGACTATGAACCAATTGAGAATGCAGATATAGTTAACATTAATTTCTTTTGTTTCGTGGAAAATGTTCTCTCTTGTCCCAGCAGGTTGAAGCAGGTGATCCTGCCCCACTACTCTGCTCTTGTGAGACCCCACTTTGAGTACTTGCTGCAGTTCTGGTGTCCCCAATGTAAGAAGGACATGAGGCTGTTGGAGCAAGTCCAGAGGAGGCCATGAGGATGATCAGGAGCTGGAGCACCTCTCGTATGAATATAGGCTGAGAAAATTTGGGCTGTTTAGCCTGGAGAAGAGAAGCTGTGTGGAGACCTTAGCCTCTACTGAGTCCTCTACAACCTTACAGTATCTGAAGGGGGCCTACAAGGATGCCAGAGAGATATTCTTCGTCAGGGACTGTAGTGATAGGACAAAGGGTGATGGGTTTAAACTTGAAACAGAGAAAGTTCAGGTTAGATATAAGAAGGAAAATTCTATGATATGTTTCTATGATTAAATATTTTTATTCAAGATGAAACTTGTGAAATATACATAGGAATAAAAATGCAACATCAGAGTTATTTTGCCAGATATATAAAACTTTTAATACTCTTAGTAATTCAGTAATGTATTGTTTTTTTCAAGTGAGCAATTAACTTGATTTCTTCCTTCTCACTTTAATAGCTGTTAGGAAGCTGTCATAGTAGTTTCCTAGGTATTTGTTTCAGATAAGATGTAGTGCATTTGTGCTTTTAAAATGGAGTAGTTAGAGAATGTAGATGCTGTATATGAGTAGTTAGATGTTTATTTTGTAAATTTGCTTGGGAAGCCAGTTCTGTCATTTATCATAATGCAAACAAGTGCTGAAAAGTACTTTTTTTAATACCATGGATGTGCTGAGACGTTAAACTTGGACTTCGGTAGCAGTATGTTTCTCAAGAGCATTCTTGACTAAAAGGTTGCTGCCAGTGGTGAGCTTGCAGATGCAGTCTGACATTGGCAGTACTCAGAACAGAGCATCTGTTGCAGGCAGTGCTGCCTCTGCAGAGGTCACCCTTGGCAGAATGAAAGGGTTAATTGACTCAGAAATGTTGGCTTGAAGGGTCTCTGGGAGGTCTTGTACAAATTTCTACTCAATATAGAATTCTTGGCAACATAAGAGCAGGTTATTTGTGGCTCCTTTCCATCCAAGTCCTGAACAGAGGTTCCCCATCCTCTCTGGTAACCTCTTCTAGTGCCACACAGCTCTTCCAAAGGAAGAGATTTTTATAGTTCCAGTCCAGACTTTTTCAGCTGCTATTACTGTTACCTCCAGTAATGGCACACTGATAACCAGGGAATTTGGCTTCTATGTGGAGATCTGACAAAGTGGATTGGCTAAATTGGAAACAAATACTTTTTTAAAAAACTGTTGCTTTGATCAGGTTTCTGCCTGGTTGCTAAATCAGGCTTGTGTCTGTTCCTGATAGTCCTCAGGCCAGTACCTGAAAAGGCATTCATTGTCAGCTGTAGGTTTTGTTGTCTGCAAATGCCTTTGTGGTGTAAGACGTGGGTCAGTTTTTCATACAGGAAGCCTGCTGTGCTGATATTCCTTGAAGTGAGCTACAGGCTGTGGGAATCTTGCTGCTGCTCCATACCTTGCAAGCAAAAAAGATCTTGATCTCTTCTGCTTTTTTCTAGGGTTCTCCTCCGCTAAGCCTCTTAACACCTGAGTGAGCTTGAAGATTGTCATGGTAGTCTAAATAAAACTTTTGCCAGTGTGCTGTAAATACTGAGAAAGATTTGTTTGTTACTTAGACCCTTGATTAAGTCTTGCTGGTTTGTGGAAGAATGTTATGTTCTCTCCTTGGGTTCAAAGAGGCTGAACTTTGAGAGGCGTATGTTGGTATGTATGGTGTTTGGTCTCTGGGTACAGAAGTCTCTCACAAGAAATGGAGCATGAAAGGCTTGTGGGAAGCTTCGTTTACATGTTTTTATTCCCAGAATGCTAAAGTGGAAAATTTCAGGTGTGTTTTTGTAACATGACTACTAGGTAGTTCAGTCTAACGATTGGGGCATCGATTGCTTGTGGGGCCTGGAAGTTTGTAAATGTGAGCTCTTGGGGTAAATCTTGTGAAGCCTTGCATGGAAACCCACACAAGGGTAGTTGATGAATCTGCAAATTTTTCTTTTCAAGAGCTGAGAATCTTGTGTACAGCGTGTCTGGTTTAAGAGTTTAACTTAAAGCTGACATATTTCTTTAACCATTCATAGTGTTGAATCTTTAAGTAATCTGCTTTGTGATACTTCGGTAATTTTTTTGTTTATTATCAGCTTATTTTTGTGAAAGTATACTCAAGAAGATTGGAGTATTTCAAATTCATCTCAGACTACAGTTATTATTAAACAGGCAATTTCACATTAAACTATTCACTAGTGGAATGTCTTATTAGCCTATAGCAGGGCTGTAGTTGAGAGAACACGTTTCTGTTATAAAACCCCATTAGGTATTTGTTATTATGTGGTGATAGCGTTCAAAAAGTTTTAGTTGCTTTCCAGAAGTGGAGGAAGATCTCATTTCTTAGGAAGTGCAATTTCAGTGGGTAGGGACACAGTGTGCACATGTAGAACCAGTGCTTGATGTGCATCTGGGTGGTTTATTGTGGATTTGTTTTGATATTACACCCAGATCATCCTCCATGAATCATAGACTTGAGATGTGAATCATCTTTATCTTGACCCTCTGCAACTCCTGATTTGTGTCTCTCTTTTAGTATTTGTCAATTAACAGATAGTACCTGTGTCTCAGATTGTCTTTGAAAATCTCCAGACCTATCTTTAGACCCTTTCTGAAGTTGTAATCCAGTCGTAGTCAACTGCTGGTTGTGGAAACCAGCAGGAAGTTTTTGTGTGTTTGAAAGTCTTTATACAGGTACTGCAAACCCCATCTTTCTTACCCCTTACTGGAGAGTAGTCTGCAACTTCTAGAAGGTTTATGAGTTGATTTCTGTTCCCTCTGACTCTTGTGTGGTTTTGCTCGTAAAATCAGTGCCTGAGGAATAAGTTATGTGGTAAAGTTGCTACATACATTAGTCTTACCCTTAATCTAACAATTGAATTCTTCTAGGAGATAGTTCAAAGCAGGTGCTGTGAAACACATCTGGAAGCCAAAGACAATAATTAGCTTTAAAAAAACCTTACCTGTAAATTTCAAAACCAACTTGAAGAAGCTTAATGTTGTAGGTGAGTGTTGTTGCTGTGTACGGTTTTGAGCAATTCAGTTGTTTTAATTGAGCTAAATAAGAGCAAAACACTATTAAATCAATTATTTTAACTTTATTCAAAGTTGTGTTTCCCATTGCGGAAGCAAACCTCTTATAGTTTCCTTTGTGATTCTGTTTGTGTGGCTTGTAGTTATTTGCTATAAGATGAAGTCAGAAACTGAACAAAGAAATTCATTCAGTGCTTGTAGGTGTCATGTGATGGTGTGACCAGGGAGAGCTTGTACCAAGCTGAAGCTTGTAGTGGAAAATGAAGCATCCCTCCAAACAATTACTGAAGTTCAAATAAAATCCCAATAAAACAAGTTTAAGCTTAAGACTCATGTAATTTCAGATCCTGAGGCTTGTTCATAAGTCAAAATTCATGCTTGTATGATGGTAGCATAGAACTATTATGCTGCTTTTGTTGCACCAGCAAATTAAGACTACAACACAGCTCTTCTAGCCCCTTCTTTGGAGTCATTTTATCAAAGGAGAATCTGGCACTGATGTTTAAAAATTGGTTTAAAATCAGGCAAATACCTTTTTTTTTTTTTTTTTTTTTTTTTTCCTCTTCGATTCTTCATTCAGCCGGTATTTCAACCTGTTTTTTTGATGCCACTGTGAAAGAGAAGGATTCCTGGGCAGCTTTGACCCCTCAGTGGAGACATCTTTGTCTCCATCTATTGCTCTGGTACTCATGCCCTCCTCTGTCTGCAGGTGAATGTTTTCTTTTTCTTCACTTTAACTTCTGTTGCTCCTGGCCCTGCAGCATGAAGCAGCTTGCAGGAAGTTACTCTGTTACTGAGCTCTTCCGTGCACTGCAGTGTCACACAGCAAGGGCAGCGCTGCAGTTTGTGAGCCAGTGAATGACATGTTAAATAATGTTGGTGTCTCTAGTAAATATGGCATAGTCTTGTGGACTTCTCTGTGTTAGTACGCTGACCCCTCAATGCCACAACAGTATTTCAGGTTGCTTTCTTTCTGGTGCAACATGGCTGCAGCTGGTTGAGAAACATTGCTTTTAGCTCTTGGTACTTGAAGGAAAGGTCTCCAGAAGTTGAGGGGACTCTCTCAAGGGACTTGTATGTCGGTGCCAAAATACTGTATCTTCTCTGAAACCACAGTAGCTGTGAGGAAGATGCATGATTAGAAAAAAATTCCCATTCTTTTTCATGAAGTAGACAAATCTATCCACAAGGAGTGTATGTGGTTTGCTTTCAAATAGATGGCTTTTTTGCTATATGTAGTCAGCATTTATTTTTCCAAGGTGCTGGGGGTGGAGTAACCATAGGCAGCAAGGAAGAAATTGCATAATAGCACCCATGCTGTGGAACCTTGAGTTGCTTGCAAAGAGTCAAGTTGCGTTTGGTTAAAGGCCACGTAAGTTTTGGAGAAGGCTTTTTGTTTCTCAGGTTTCTGCACTATGCCTCCTGAGGTCCAGGACAGCACATCAGCTCAGTCACAGCACCACGTGTATACATGCTGAACTTTGCTATGGTGCAGGGCCTGAAGCAATAAGCACAGCACAATCCAAGCTGCCCTGCTGATGTATCTCTGTGCCTTCATCCCTCCTGGTTCTGGGGATGCAGTGAAGCTGCAGAGGTGCTATGACTAGGAGCCTGCTCTGGTCTCACTGTACTGTTTTGGACATAGGCCAGTAGCAGGAAGGATAGTGCTGGGTTTTTTTTTGTTTTTTTTTTTTTCCTGCAGCACTTCTGGCTAAGCCTCACAGAAGAATTTGCAGTAGCGCTCAGTTTTAATAAAACATTGACAGGTGGATACGGTATTTGCAAATGCATATCTCAGCTACATAAAGTAAAAGATTTATAGATTAAAAGGATTTTAAAATACCCTGTTTAAATTGCCCAGTGCACAACAGGATAGAAGAGAACTTGCTCTTGCTTTCTTAGTTTGGGTTATGAAAATGTATTCTTGAGGTATTCTGAATTGTTTTCACATGCCTATCTGGTAGGTCTGTGAACCTCAGTGTTTCATAGTGCATAAAATCTTCATGAAATTCAGTTTCATGCAGTTAGTTGGGCTGAGTTTTGAAAATGGATACTGGTATAACAGTGTCGTTCAATAAAGTATTTATTGAATTTTCAACTGAATAATGTTTGCTTAGTTCTAGTCCATAAAGTGTCTAGAATTTCAAGTCCTGTAAAGGGGTTGTGCCTTGGCCCTGTTGTAACATACTTCACATTATGAAAACATTTAATTAGACTAATCCTTTATTCTCAGGTAAATATCTTCTTGACTGATGCTGTTAGTACTGCATGATTATAATCCCAAGGTATGTGGACCTTGCTATGGTTTATAAGTGACCTTTGTTTAAAAGGTTGAATGTGTTAATGTTAATAACTTTAGAATCTATTCATAGACTAACACAGGTAACTTTTATACATCTTTAATCTTTCTAGATAGGATCAATCTCTTCATACTTATGGGAAACAATCCAAAACTTTTGAGGACTCATTTAAAGCTATTATTTCAGAAAGCCAGTGGCAAAGTGCTACAGAGAATGTTATAACCTGGTCATTTGCTATAAATTCGTCTTAATAGGACATTATTCCTTGCGCAAGAGTTCTGTTCCCATGTAACATCTTAAAGATCTGTATGCTAGCATGTCTATTGAATATATGTCGTGTACTAACTGTGAAACCTGTACTTTTAAAGAGAAGTACCTTCTCTCTCTACCTTGCTACCTTTCAAAGTGAGGACTTTGAAAATCATTTTCTGCAACTCTCAAGTACTAAGGCTTAGGTAAAATCCATCAGTGTGTGATAAAACCTGTTACACAAATAAGAGGTTTTTACCAGAAGGTGTTTAATAAATTGCATATCCTTTTGACTCCCTCTTAACTCTTTTGATATTTGCATAACTGATACAGTAAGCCTCTCACAGATGACATGGTAATTACTGTAAATCTTGCTCTCTCTTTTAGCTGTAGATGGGATGTTCTTGTACTCACTGATATCATTCCATTCAGTGACAAAAATGTAGTTCAAGAAATTGTACAAAATAAATGCAAAACCAGGCCTTGCTTATACGCATGTGACCAATCGTTTCTATTAATTTCTTTATTCATTTAAATGAAATGAGAGCCTGTGATTAGAAGCCGTATCTTACCACTTATCTAAAACATTGCCGCATAACAATCACAGCATGCACTACCTCAGAATTAGTAATGAGATGTGTGATAGGAAAAGCTTAAATAAATCCAAAGATTGTGAAATACCTGCTGTCAGAGGCTCTTCCTAGATAATATAAAGGTTTGCTGCTCTAAAGCTCTGTGTGGTCACACATTTCTGATGCTCTTCTCTGCTTTACAGCACAAGAGTTGCTTAGTAGTGGTTGTTTCCTAATCTTAAACTGCAGTTTGCTGCCTGAAGTCAGCTTATGACCATGATTTACTTTAATGCTCCTAAAGGATTATGGAGTAATATTTCCTATTACCTGCAGAATATGCACAGTACAGTAAGCTGTAGTATAAGTTAAGAACATATTTTACAGTTGCCAGATTAAAGGGTTTAGGAGTCAAGTTGTACTTCCAGCTTGAAGAGCATGGTCTTACTGTTTGCTAAGCCACTAATTAAAATCTTCCTGTGTCTATCATAATTTGATCATCTTCTGAGACTTGTAACACATAACTTGGTCAGTGCATTTCCTCACATGTGTAGCATTCCTTACTCTGGTGCTTGGCAAAAAAATCCCAAGCTGATGTGGCTTGATACTGTTTAAGGAGATGTCTTGGAGGATGTCACAGACAGAAAGACCTCTTCTTTTCTCTGGTCACTCTTCCCCAGTTTTGAATCAGTGCAATGCATTCATGCTTGTGTGTATGTGTATATTTTTGTCTTTAATATCAGCTGCTTGCATGTGGCTGATGTGTGCACCCAAACCAAATCTTAGCTGCATTTTTTAAGAACTCACTCTCCCTGTAACTAGTGTTAGAGAACCTTTTATTTGTCTTGGGATATTTTCTTCCTCTTTTAGCTTTATACTTAACTGTAAGTGGTCTTTGTTAGTCATTCCTTGCTATCTTAAGCTTGATAAAATACTTTGCTTACAGGGCAAGCCATCATGCAACTAGCATTATAGGGCTTGGTTCTATATTTGTTTACCTGAAATGTTTACAACCCTGTGAAGGCTGGATACCATGATTTATCTGTTAAACTGTTTAATAGCAGCTAAAACAAACACATTTGCATGTAAAATAAGTTAATTGGATTTTGAGTATGCAGGGCAGAACTGGAGCTTCAGTAAATCAGGTAACCCATCAGATAACAATCAGAGATCCGTGCTCATTTGTTTCTCCTCGTCAACGCTTCCTTTTTTTTTACTAAAACCAGTAGTAAACCACAACCAGCACCTGCTTATGTGCTATTCAGAGGGAGTTGTCAGTGCTCTCAGTAACCAGTTGTCTCTCAGTCTCAGCTTTGCATTTTCTGATCAAGCTTTCAACCATGTCTCTTAGGGGTACAAGACATACTATCTTAAAGGAAATAAATGTACTGTATATGTTTACCAGTGGCAAATGCTACTTTTGGGCATGGTAAGGTGGAATTGACTGTTGAGGTGACTCTGTACTACTTACGGTTCTGGATTTTGGTCTTGCACAAAGATAGGATAGGTGGGATTACTGTTGTGGAGTTGGACTTGGAGAAAGAAAAGGAAGTGACTGCAGAAGCCTGGCCTGAAGCCTGCCATGGGTGGTGTGGTACATAATTGGTGGAGATTCACTCTCTCTATGAGGAAACCGCATCAGATTTGCAACTTGTGTTAATGGTTTCATTGATGGTAAAATACGCCTCTTTCCTCCCTTCTCCTTCCTCCCTCCCCAACCCCATCAATTTCCTTTTTTTTTTGCCTTTTATTGCAATTGACTAAGATCACATGAAATGTTGAAGAGTTTGAAGCTCTTAAAAGCAGGGTTTGCCTTCTCCCTTCTAAAATACTTAGTGTTGTGTAATGAACTGATAATAAAGAGAAACTTATACTGTGAGCAAGATTAAGTAATAAATCTGCATGTTACCAGAGCTCAGGTAGGTGGGATTTGCTGAAAAGTGCACAAATCTCAAATTTCCTTTTTTGATGATTGTATTCATGTGATATACATCATTATCTTTCTGTTTGAACTTTCAGTGCTAAATAGCATCCACTCCTGGGTTTAGGTAAGTAGAAGTCTAGTTGGTAAGCCTGTTCTTTTTAATGTGTACTGGTATTTGTTAAACTGTAATAAGTAATTTGAGCTCCTTGTGTAAGGTGAGAGTGAGCAGCAGCTAGAAAGAGTGTCCTTTGCTGACAGTTCAGGCTGCTGTTCGGTATGAGGTGCACCTTTCTAGGCAGAGGTCGTTGTCTTCTGACCAGGCTGCCCAGGTAAACTCAACCAGCAGTAGCAAATCATAAGAAAGGCTGGAAGGAAGAGAAGAAAGTGAAAAAGCTAATAGCATTATTGGACTTAGTCTGTGAAACTTCATTTGCTGTTTTGGAAGTCAAGAGCATTGTCTTGCTGGTGAATAAAATGGACTCTTCGTATTGTTATTGGATGTTTAAGTACATAAGACCTGTTTACTTTTTTGGAGTAGTGATAAACATTAGTGCAGTTTGAATTCAATATGTGCTCTGTATGGAGGTGCTTAAGAGCTTTTGCTTCTAGATCTTGCTACAGCAGAGGAAAACACTGATAGTGGTATGGCTGGCTTGAAAATTATTATTTCTGTGAGAATCAAAAATAATAGGTAGGCAGCCGGTGTTATAAAGCACAACAGAAACCCCGAAACATGCCTGTAAATTTTAATTGTGGGTGATTAGCAGATTATTAAGGATTGGCAGTAAATGTAATCTTCAGTATGTGTTCCAGTACTGTAGTTGACTATTACGTAAAGTATAAATTGGAATTATTTTCAAACTATTTTTAAGATTGAAATATTACTGTACTATTATTGTAATAATTAAATATCAAGAAGCTTATATAGAATTTCTATGAATCTCATTCAGTTTCTTCCCACATTGCCCTATTTTCAAATATCAGGCTTTGTGAATAAGGGGAGGATCCTTTGCATTGTATTTTCCCCTGTCGGTCACCAGTTTCTGTATAGTCATACTTCTGGTTCTAGATCCTGCTTAGTCTTTCTTGGTGAGTGGAAAAGTAGTTCTTTAAAATTAAAAAATGAAATCAGGATTTTAGAACTGTCCTGATCAGCTGAAAAAATCCCTCTAGCAGTTTGCTATGAGTGTGCTTGGTTTTCTGTAACGCACTTTCAAACTTGGAATTTCTTTGATTTGAATAAAACCCACATGTAGGTCATTAACTTTAGGGGAAGCTGTTGGAATAGGTTTAATGTTTAACCTCTTGGTATTTCTTTAATATTTAACTCTTTCTTGCTGCACTCCAGCGCATGAACTCTTGACACTTGGTGGTTGGTTTCACTCAGAGTCACTCTGCATCACCTTCTGTCCCTCCATACCATTCCTTATAGGGCTTTGGCTGAAAGTAGTAATGGTTTCAAATTGGTAGTATTTTTGCTGAGTATTGGTGGGTTGTCTTTGTTTTCGGTTTTTTTTTTGTTTTTTAATAAAATTGGAAAATTTGGACTTTTGTTTTCACCCTGTTTTATAAAAGGATGTTATATACCACGTCAGACACCAAAATAATCTGTCTTATCTCCATTAAATTCTAAATAGAAGGATTTAAAATAGAGGTAGGAAACTGTTTTATGTTGTCAGCTATCTTGGAGAAATGTACTATTCTTTGGCTTTCAGTTTCCTATCCTCTTTTCTGTCAGGATGCTTGACAATTTTTCATGTTCCTGGTACTCAGAAACATTAACATGCATTGCATGTTAATCCTTTTTATTTATTTTGGTGAGTAATTTATTCTGGGAGTTCACTGCTGGAATATGACTGAAAGTTAGTGGGAAGAGTCCCTGTGCTCTGATTGTGATTATCTGACTTACAGCTGAGCACCACCTCAGTTCTCCTGACCCCTGTATAGCTCCCTCTCTGCCTAGGCACTGCTTATTGCTTTTGGAGGTAAGCTGAATCAGAAATTCCCACTGAAACAGGCAAGCCTCTGCAGCAACCCCTGTCATGATGAAAATATCTGATATACTGGGAGCTCACTGCTGAGGACTGTTGGAGTGAAGGAGTGTCTGGGACAGAGCCTGAGGCTGAGTTTGCGTTATTGCATGTTGTCACCCTGCTGATGGCACTAAGCACTTGCCTCTTCCCCACTCCCAGTCTGACAAATGGGAATTATGCTCAAGATTAATTGGCTTACAAAGTGCTGTTACATATTGCCCTCATTCCTGCTAAAGACAAACCTTCCAAGCTCCCTGCTTCTGTTGGGCGAGGGGATAAAGTGATAAGGCTGCAGGTTCCTGCCAAAAGTTCAGTACAAGGCCAATGCTGTTTTTCCAGTAAAAAAGTCACTTAATTGGCATTTCTCTAAATGCACTATGTGTTTAATATCTCTATGGCTTGTCAGGTCCTGTTCATACATTTTCCTGTCTCTGTGGAAGATGCTTGCATTGAAAAGAGAAGTTGAATAATATGTTTTTGAGAAGTGATTATTTTTTTTTTATCAATTCTGAAGATAATGCAAGATACAGACTCCTGGGAAGCATGATGGGTCATATCTTGAGGCTGGCAGCTAAGAGTAGGAAATAAACTAATGTTTGGTAAATTGCTTGTAGCTTTAGTGACAGATTTTCATGTTGGATAGTGCTTGATAATACCTTCATAAAACGTAAAATGTCTGATGCTATTCCCACTTAAAATGTTGCTGCTTTGGGAGGGAGAGGATAGAAAATAGTGAAGCAGTAGTGTCATAATAATATGGCAGTACATCTGTAGTTCCCATTGGTATGTACATAACCCTGGCTGTGCAAAATACACCTTAGGGCTGAGGACTGTATCTTCCTGCGCTGTGCTCCAGGCCTGTGTTGGGTCAGGAGATCAAAGTACAGCATGCCTGCCTCTGGCAACCTGCTGGATCATGACTAGCCCTTAGGCTCCTTGTACCTTTGATTTATGCTGCTAGTAGAAACAGTTAATGTTTCTGAGTTTCCCAATCCTACACCTCCAGTCATCGTTTTGTAATATTGCTCTTGTTGACAAGAGCAGTAACTTAATACCGTGGGAATGCTTATAGCATGGAGAATGTAATCAGTAAGAGTTTTTTTCCAGATTTGATGAATTGTTTTTCTTGGATATTTCACTGGTGAACCATTACTTGATTATTTTAAGACCATGCTTCTCTTTTGAGTGTTACTCTCCACTGGGGCCCTGTTGAAGACAGCTGAGTATGGCTTGTTGGGGCTTACCTGTGTATTTCTGCACTTGCACAGCCCTCTGCCATGGCTTGAAGCCTGGGAGTTGTATGGGAGGGAATGAAGTGGGATGTTGAGCTAGGTTCAGTGCTGGCACATCTTTCCAACAGGAGCTCTTGGAAGGGCAGCTGAGCTCTGTGAAATGCTGTGGTTTTCAAGAAAGCCTCCAGTGAAATCCAAGGCTGAAACTAAAAAGCAGTTTTTAATACCTTAAGCTCTCTGGTAGGTCAAGCCTTCATGCTGGGAGGTAAGCTGTTTCTCATGTAGTAAGAATGCTTTTTCCAACTTCACTGGAGAGTGAATAAGATTGCTGTTTGCTAAGGAGGAGGTGTTTTATGGTAAGCTCCAACACTGTAATTGAAGCAACTTAAAAAAACCCAAATATATCTCTCCTGATGTCAATGGCAATGGTGCAGTATGGAGAATTTCTCAAATATCTGGTGATATTTGCAGCAAGTAATTACCTCCCTCTTTCCTTGAAGTGTTATCTCTGTAAAATAGTGCTTTGTGCCTAGAACAGTGAAACTTCTTAGTACTTCCCAGAATGCTATGTCGGCCTGTGAATATGGTGGTGGTGTGGAGATCTCAATACGTTCTCTGTTTCAGTTCCTCACTACTTACCCATGGGTACCAGGAGGTTTTCCTGTGCATCTTCATGCTCTGGGCTTTGTCTTGGGAAAGTAAAAATCCGAGACCCACAAAAACCAGTGTATCTGCCTAAATGAACTTTTCTGTGTGTACATATGTGTGTCTATATGCACTGCTGATGTGATTGTCTGTGATAATCAATTTAAAATTGGTAGAGTTCTCTGTATGATGATTGATAGTCTCCTAAGCAGTGGATAATGCTCCTGAAGGCAAGTGTGAAGCATGCTTCAAATTCAGTAAGGAAACTTTCCACATGGGAAACTTGTTTTAAATAGTCAGTGTATCTTGTGGTGATGTTTCAGCTTTAAACATGCACCAAAGGCAAGTATAAATGTTTCCAAGTCAAACCACTTCCAGAAGCTGGGTCATCTTTCAGAAGGCTCAGTATTACATATTAACAGTAAAAATATGAGATGCTCTGTCAGTGAGCTAGTAACCCACATAACATTAAAAAAAATAAACTCCTGAGCAATCTGTTGAAGGAGGGTTATAAGACTACACTGTAAGGAGATAACAAGGACTGAGTAGCAGTGTTACCTGTTTCTGTTGTGCTTTCTTAAAAAGGACCGTGCAACATGGTTTCCACATGGATTGTTTCGGTGTGAGAAAAGAGCAGATTGTTTCATTTGTCTTCCACTTGTTTATCTGTTCTAGGAGGGTTAAAGTGTCTGAGGAGCTTTCTGCCACCCCTTCTCCTAGTTTTTAATGCACTTTACTTTCATTTGGTGCATGCAACGTTTTATAGGCTTTACTAAAACAAAGGAGTCGGGGGGGAGTATCTTCCTCTGAAGCAGCCTGCTACTATGAAGAACCATGTACGTTTAGGATGTCAGTGGGGTTTTCAGTGTAGATTAGAGTTCATGCAAGAGTACTGATTTAAGGAAATACTTCTAAAAGTGCTTCAGTAGAAGTTGTGATGTTGATGTATGTAGTTCTAACTCCTGTTATTTAGCTTGTTCTCATACAAAAAGTATAGTGACTGAAAGCTCAAAGTATTATCTTCCTGCCAGACTTTCTACCCCATATGTCTGATAAGTGTTGATACTAAAGAAAAACACTGCATGAATTTGTGTTTTTCTATTGCCATTGGTTTCTGTGAAAACAAAGCAGGGCAAAATGTTACTCTTAGAGTCGAGAGTTGCAGGTTGAAGGAGTCACCCACAGCTCAAAAGTGGGTGACTATCAGGCAAGACCTTGTGATAGAAACAGTCATAACCACGTTAACAGTAGTGTGAATGTGGTACTCCCAAACTACAAAATCAAAATGAATGCATTAGAAGTTCCAGTTGAGGGAGCAAGACTGAATTGTTTCTCTAAGAGAGTCATCTTATATCCTATGCACTGAAAATCACCAGTGCATCCTTTGGCTCTGTATGTGAATAAATACAGGATTTCAGTTTTTGCTTTGGTGAACTTAGCAACTTTCTTAATTGTTTAGTAAATTGCAACAGTAATGCACTTGTGCTTTTAAATATATCCCAAATATAGCAGGATCTAACTTTGAGAACTGCCTTAAAAACCTTACAGCTGTTGAGTGGCATGTATCACCCTGAAGCAGTGCATGTAGTATCACCATGGAGAATACCAACTTCATTGTTTCAGTTGCTTTTCCTGCCGTGTAATGCGGGTGCCATATTGGTATCTTTATTGGAAGAAGTCTCTTCTTTACCCTTAATGCCAGATGGAAAGAGAGAGGAGGGGAAAACACAGATTTTGCTGTAAACTGAGCACTGCCAATTGTGTTCTGAAGCACAATGGCTCTGTTGCTCCCAATGACCACTTAAAAATGTTGAGATCTGATTAACTTTCATGGGACAGCCACATAATAACTTGTTTGAAATTCCCAGGTAGCAAACAGACCTGTTTTCTGTTGATGTAATGCTTTGATTTCTCATTTCAGCTATGAAGCCGTATGCTCCAGCTTTCGTTCTCCTGTGGAGCGCTGTTGGGATAGCAAGGGCTGCCAAAATTGTTGTTGTGCCGCCAATTATGTTTGAAAGCCATCTTTATATTTTCAAGACTCTGGCCTCAGCCTTGCATGACCAAGGTCACCAGACAGTGTTTCTCCTCTCTGAAGGCAGAGAGATTCCTCCATCTAATCACTATAGACTTCAGCGCTATCCAGGGATCTTTAACAGCAGCACCTCAGATGATTTTCTCCAGTCCAAGATGAGGAGTATCTTCTCTGGCAGACTGACAGCCCTCGAACTCTTTGACATCCTGGACCACTATTCCAAGAACTGTGACATGATTGTTGGCAACCAAAACCTCATGCATGCTCTGAAACAGGAAAAATTTGACCTGCTCCTGGTAGATCCCAATGAGATGTGTGGATTTGTTATAGCTCATCTTTTAGGAGTTAAATATGCTGTTTTTTCCACTGGCCTGTGGTATCCAGCAGAAGTGGGTGCTCCAGCTCCCCTGTCATATGTCCCAGAATTTAACTCACTGCTTACAGATCACATGAACCTGTTTGAGAGGATTAAAAATACTGTCATTTATCTTATTTCACGATTTGGAGTCAATTTTTTGGTTCTGCCAAAATATGAAAGGATAATGCAGAAATACAAGGTTCAACCAGAACGGTCCATGTATGACTTGGTTCATGGATCCAGCCTGTGGATGCTTTGCACTGATGTAGCACTGGAGTTTCCAAGACCTACGCTACCCAATGTTGTTTATGTGGGAGGAATCCTAACCAAACCAGCCAGCCCTCTGCCAGAAGTAAGGTTTGCTGAGCTTTACGGTAATTTCTGTGGTATCTGATTAACTTCATATGACGAGTGGCAGTTTTTAAGCAGTGAATTTCAAATGAGATCTAGTTTTTCTTACTGTTGCTTGGTGAAATATCCCCTTGAAGTCATTGGAATGATCTTGGGGTGGTGGTGAAAGGAGCTATCAGACACAAACTCATCACAATGAATGATGTGATAAGAAAGATCACCATGTGATATTTTTGTGGTTGCAGGAACTATTTTGCTCAATAAGTAAGGTGCTTAATGATACAGTAGAGGAAAACAAGTGCATGCTATCTTAAAAATTACATCTGTAGCTTCTAACCAAGTGTGGCTTCAAATGGGAAGAAGGGAGAACGGATGAATACTGCTTATGCTTAAAGAAGCCTGCAGATATGTTATACTATCTAATTTGTTGCTGTTAGTGTTTTTATACAGTTTGCTTCCTTTGGTTCAATATGTAAAAATGTCTTTAAATTAGGTGCGTATAAGTAGGAAGAAACTGTATAGGCCAGGCAGTGGAGATTATGTGAGTTGGCACAAATGGCACCACTGCTGTACTCAGTTGTGAGTTTTACTGTGCGCTTACTGGTATCAGGTACTGAACTTTAGACTGAAATAGTGATAATGACTGGATTGATTCCAGAAATTCTGGATGTAGATTAATAATTCGGTTTGACTACAGTATACCATGTGATCTTTGATACCTAATACACAAGAATGTCTCTGTTCAGCAGCACAGTGGTGAGTGACAGGCAGAACAAAATTTCACAGAAACCATGTCACACTTCTGTTTATGTACACATACACAAATCTTTAGGTGGTTATTAATGGACAGTTCTGGCTGGGTGATAAATAGATAGATAGACCTGCAGTGCTCAACAGTTTGCTTCTAAACATGCCTTGTTCAGCCTTTGCTTTTTGTACGGGAGCTGGCAGGCCTACTTTTTATTGGTTTAGGCTTGAAAATTGGTCATGGAAGGTTGGGGTTTTTGGTGATTTGATTTTATTTTGTCTGGGATGCGTTTTTTTTTTGGTTTTTTTTTTTTTGGGGGGGGTTTTTTTGTTTGTTTTTCTTT
>JASSUY010034528.1:36939-54961 GCA_032466535.1 Forpus xanthops
TTTTTTTTTTTTTTTTTTTTGGGGGGGGGGGTTGTTTGTTGTTTGTGGATTGTTTTTTCTCTTTATATTATTGAGGGGTGTTTGTTGTTTTTTTTCTTCTTTGCACTGTTGATAGTGTCTTGACTTAGCAGTACCTTTTGTTACCAGTTCAGCGTGCATCAGACAATTCTCTGATTCAGGCTGCAGGATGTGAAGCACTGAGCCAATTCCCCCATCTTTTCTCCTCAACTTGAAATGTATCTGAGCTGAATGGGACCAGGCACTTGCATCGCTTTCTGAACACACGAGTGACTTATATCCCAATGCACACTATTGTCTGTTCTCCAAGGTGCCATCAGAGATTACCATAATAGTATTGCTTGTAACATGTTCTTCCTGTGCGTACGTTAATGAGATTGTGTTTAGAAAGTGTCAGGCTGCACAGATATCCTAAGAAAACAGACTAAAGATAGCCTTGTGCTGTCTAAACAAAATTCAGCCCTGTTCTCTTCATCAGAACCATGTAGATTGGATTGAATTTCAGCTCTTCATTTTTCCAAAACGGTATTTTATTGAGTGAGAAGAAAAATGTCTTTGTTACCTGATGAATTTGGTCTCTCTCTTGAGTATAATTTTCTCTGTAGACAGGGTAAAAAATTACCTGTCCTCAAAGCAGGTACTTTCTTCTTATAAAATGGAGTGGACAAACCCAAAGGAGCAATTTTCTTTTACTATTGTGCTATATAGGGATGTGTGTGTATAAATACATATTTATAAACACATATGTATATTTGGAGCCTTTTAATGATATATTTCTGTGTAGTTGCTAAGTTTACTCTGGAACCACCGATGTTAACCTGCTAAATACTTTGCTATTTAAGAAGGATGAAGAGTTAGTAAAATGTTTAATATAACCAGACTGACAGTGACCTTGAAATAGACCTGTAGGTTGAATGCACACTGGCAAATACTTATTACAATGGAGGAGGGGGGAACCCAACCTGTAATTGTTTGTGAACTAAGCCATTATTTACCTTCTCTTTGATTTTACCGGGCAGTTCATTCTTACATTGTTCCAAGTGTGGGATTTGATTGAATGCAGGAGCAACACAGTGCCTGTGTTCATCTTTTATCATGGAATTCATCCATGCTGAAACTGTTATTCATAATCCACTATAATATATATTGTAGGTACTCAGTTAATTGTTAGGCAATCAGTTTGCTTTTACTGAACAGTCAGATAAAATTTCTAACTGTTTCTTTATTCTGGCAGGTTAAAATTAGACAGCTAGTGCTATATCTCTAAGGCAGGATCCTTTGCTGATTTATTTTGCAGCTTTTAGCCTGGAAATGGCAATTCTTCAGGAACTTGGTCTTGTAAGCGAAAACTGTCCAGTGATGATCATCAGAGAAGAGGGGCATGTGGCTGGAAATAACAGCTTTAGCAGGTGAATTTAAGCAGCTAGTACAAGCCCTTTAGGTCTCTTACATTGTCTAAAACTACTTCTGAGTAGCTTAGTCCATTTTTTTTTTAGTAGAGAAGCATTAGGAGAAAAATCTGTGGGTTTTTCTTTTCCAAGTCCAGGATAATTGCCAAGCACAAAATACCCAGGCACTTCAGCAGTGCCACTGATGACTCGTCAGCAGAGGGAGTTTCTTATTTTCAGGTTGATGACTGAAAAAGGAAGTAGTTGTTTAACCAAATCAAGAGTTATGTGTAAGAACTCTAAAGCTCTAGTCTTCTGCTGCTAAGCTACATCTTAGAAAGCAAAGATGGAGATGAGAAATCAAACAATCAAAGAGAAGACCAAGGTCATGGCCTTTTAACCAGTTACAGGATGGCTGTTCCTTAATTCTAGGGCATGTGGTAACTGTTCTATGGTTGCTCAGAGTCTGCAGCTGTTTTCCTTAAGCTTTCTTTGAAGAAAAGTTAGAAAATCATGGCTTTAAAGGTACCATGTGGCAGAGGATGCTGAATATCCCTGTCCTGTAATAGTGTGCATGTGAGGGGGAAAAAAGCCTGACTCTTGCTTTGCTTTGTCCCTCTTCCCATCTACATGAATATTTGATTCAGGGCAGTGGGAGGGTTTTGTAAATCCTTTAGTCATCTCCACTTACTGCATGTGACTTCCCATTGTAGTGTATTTTTGGTTCAGGTAAACTAGATTTATTTTGGAGGATGCTCAAAGCATTATTTCACCTGCAAACAAAAACTTGGCTGGTCTGAAAGGAGATGTAAGGGTCTGTAGCAGCATTTGGCTTTTTGGATGTCTTAAGTGATGTGTCAGGGAGGGAGGTGGGTGAGGGAAGGAATGCTCTGATCAGGGTCCACAATAGATGCAGTCAAAATTAAGCTGCTGGAGTGTGCACAGCATATGTGCAGAGCCTCTGCTGTGCTAGCATGGTGCTCTGGTAGGAGCAGGCTGCAGGCCCCAGGGGCCTATATGTTGGCTATGCAACTTGCATATCACCTGTGAAGTGAACTGGTTTTACTGGGGTGTATCCTTACTGCCATGCGTGAGCTAGGAGCCAGCAGCAGTTGATCATGCAGTTAACTCATGTGGCATGCATGACTTTTAGCAGCTGCTTAGTTTTGTGGCAGTTTTGGCTGCAACACTCAGCTGCAGTACACAAAACGCAAATGTGTGTTTAGGAGCAGTTGCCTTGGGAAGCCTTTGCCAGGCTGCAGTCCTTCTTTCTCCTATCCCTCTGTGGCACTGCCCTGATGTTGGCTATGCTTGGCGCAGTGTCCCTCAGTGCGGTTGCAGTGATCAGCATGCTGAGGAGCAGGAGCCAAGAGTCAGTGAAGAGAGCAGCAGGTCCTTTGGAGGTCACAGCTCTGCCTGGCTCCCTGCGGCACCATGCAGCACAGGATGGTGTGGATAGCCGGGAGATTTCTTCTCAGTTTAATTGGGTTAGTCTTGCCCTTTACAGAGAGTCAGTGACTGTATTTCACGATGGTGGCCCGTTTCCTCCTGTGCACTTCTAATTCCTGCTGCAGGTGGAGGAAGCTGGAGCATTACTTGAGGAACTGTATTTCATCGTGACGGGAGGGCTGATGATAGCTTCGCAAAGGTCAGTGCAGTTAGTAGTGCAGGCAATGGACACTGCACAGTTAGTCTTCTGTGGTAGCTAGTGTGCTATTTTCACTGGTTCAAGAATGTGGATTCGGAAGGGGCTTCTTGCATGGTGTGCTATGTGAAAGACAAGGAGATGGTTAATGTGGCTGCACCCGTCACCCATAAGTGAATAAAATCTTATGTGGCTGTGAGAAAGGTTCCAGGGTTTGTACAGTTAACTCCCAAAAGAGTAAGGTTTGAATTGCATAGAGGACAGCGTGAGCAGAATTAGCCTTAAAAGATCAAAACTTAGAGTCAGGCTGAATATCAGGTCATTAAGGTCATCACTGACTTGCATGTGTGATGCTACCTGGCGTATTTAGCAAATAACTAGCAGTGACCATTAGGAAACAGAAGGCTCCTCTGCCTTCTTTATTTCTTCAGAGGGGTCTTGCAAAGCTGAACAAAGCTGGCTTTTTCAAGTAACACACATCTTAAACAATGGGGAAACCCTCTGCTATGGCATTTACATCTTGAGTCTTAGTTGATAAGTAGCTGGGCAATAATTAGTTTGATATAAAAAGGACATGGAACTGTTGGAATAAGTCCAGAGGAGGGCCACGAGGATGATCAAGGGACTGGAGCACCTCCCCTATGAAGACAGGGTGAAAAAGTTGGGGTTGTTCGCCCTGGGGAAGAGAAGGCTGCATGGAGACCTCATAGCAGCCTTCCAGTATCTGAAGGGAGCCTATAAGGATGCTGGAGAGGGACTCTTCATGAGGGACTGTAGTGATAGGACAAGGGGTAATGGGTTAAAACTGAAACAGGGAAAATTTAGATTGGATCTAAGGAAGAAATTCTTTCCTGTAAGGGTGGTGAGGCACTGGAATGGGTTGCCCAGGGAAGTCGTGAATGATCCGTCGCTGGCAGTGTTCAAGGCTAGGTTGGACATAGCCTTGGGTGGCATGGTTTAGTGGAAGGTGTCCTTGGCCATGGCAGGGGGGTTGGAACTAGATGATCTTAAGGTCCTTTCCAACCCTAACTATTCTATGATTCTATATCTCCTTGAATTGGACTAGAAACCCAATGGTCAGTATGAGCCTTGGGAAATAGCTGGCCCCTGGTGAGAAGGGGACAGAGGGCACTGGAAGTTATCTTTGCTGCAAAAATGCAACCGTGAAGTGTTTTATAAGGACTTCTTTTCATCAACTAGTTGATGGTGTAGACATATTTGAACATAAGCTGAATCCTGTAGTTTAGATATGATTGTACTTGAGTTAATCCGTGTCAGTTTAAAAAAAAACACACAATCACAAACTAAAATGCCCCGTACCTTGTAGCTTAAGTTGGGCTGCTCCTTTCTCACATCTGCAGAGTTTGTAAAGTTTTATAACTACCTCTGTGTAACACTGCACTTTTCCTCACTGATTTTGAGGTGGTATTTGGTGGTATTTAGGACTGAATGCCCTTTGTCGTTCATAGGAAGAGAGAAGCCAATGACAGCTTTATTTTTTGAAATTCTTCCATACATGAGTAAACTAACTGTATGCCTCCAAGGAGGGTGTTCATATTTCAGAATTAGAAGCTGTCCTTTCAGCCATAGCTGTCAGCAAATGGTCATAACAGTAACTTAGTCTCTCCTCCCTGTAGATCTCTTATCTAACCTTGTTACTACATAGGTCTGGATCTATGTAAGATATTGGTGGCTTTGAAATATCTTCACTAAGAAATTAGGTTGTTTTTTTTTTTTTTTTTTTTTGTGCGTGTGTGGTTTTTTTTTTTTTGGGTTTTTTTTTTGTTTTTTTTTTTTGTTTTTTTGTTTTTTAGCTTGAGTCTTGCAGACAGTTCTGTCTACTAGGAGTATGTTACCTGATAACACTATTTATTCTTTAAGTGGAAGAATATAGTAATGTTTTACTCCTTAGATCAGAGTTTTCTCCTTCAGTCCAATTCAAGGATGCTGTTTCTCTTGCAGGCTGTACAAATATATTTTTTGTGTGTGCCATAACACCGTCATTTTACTAATTTTTTTTTTTTTTTTTTTGAAAGTTTGGAAAATAGGTTTTATAGAGCTACTTCTGACAGTAAATTTCTGGTCATGTGAAGCAATTCTAGAGCTGTTTTAAAATGCATGTGATCAGAGGCTGGGGGGGCAAAAAGTCCTTTAAGAATGAAAAGAGATTATTCAGTACTGTGTAAGTTCAGTGCTGAACCATACGATCATGTATTTTGTGCAAATTATTTCCACATAAAGCTTCCCTCTCAGTAATTGATCTTTTATTCATAGAATGGTCAGGTTGGAAAGGAACTTAAGATCATCTAGTTCCAATACCACCTGCTAAGGGCAGGGACCCCCTGCAGTAGACCATGTTGCTCAAGGCTCTGTCGAGCCTGGTCTTGAGCACTGCCAGGAATGGAGCATTTGCCACTTCTTTGGGCAGCCTGTGCCAGTGCCTCACCACTTTCACAGTAAAGAACTTCTTCCTTATATCTAACCTAAACTTCCCCTGTTTCAGTTTGAACCCATCACATGTCCTATCGCTACAGTGTGTGATGAAGAGTTCCTCTCCAGCATCCTTGTAGATTCCCTTCAGATATTGGAAGGCTGCTATGAAGTCTCCACACAGCTTCCCTTCTCCAGGCTGAGCAGTTTTCTCAGCTTGCCTTTGTATGGGAAGTGCTCTTGCCCTTGATCATCCTTATGGCCTGCTCTGGACTTGCTCCAGCAGCTTCATGTCCTTATGCTGAGAACACCCAGTATTATATGCAGTACTCCAAGTGGGGTCTTAGAAGAAGAGAGTAGAGGGGCAGGATCACCTCCTTCAACTTACTGGTCACAATTTTTTTGATGCAGCCCAGGACACAGGTGGTTTCTGGGCTGTGAGTGTACAGTGAAGCGGCTCATGTTAAGTTTCTCATCAAACAACACCCCCAGGTCCTTCTCCAGAGGGCTGCTCTGAATCTCTTCTCTGCTCAGCCTGTAGCTGTGCCTGGGATTGTCCTGACCCAGAAGCAGGACCTTGCACTTCACATTGTCAGACTTCATGAGGTCGGCACTGGCCATCTGTCAACTGTGTTACAGTGCTGCTGGATGACATCTCTTCGCTCAATTCCCTTCCTTCATCCAGACCTTTCAGGAGCAGGAGCCCTGTAAGAGGTGAAAGCAGGGAATTGCTAAGCAGGCACTGGTGTGATGCTTGATACCTCATCGTGCTTTTTGCACAAAGATGAGGGGGGACATACGTAGATGTGACCCCCCTTAGAGTCTGAATGCAGTTTTTGCCACCCTGACTACATGGAAGAGCAGAAGAGATCAGGGCAATCTGATTTGAAATATGTGAGATCATCTTGCTTAAACACAGGCTTAGAAGCCAACTAAGTTTGTTAAAGAACGGGTGGTGACTGGCAGACTGTTTAAAGTATATAGATATCAGAATAAAATATATGTATATTGTATCTATAGCTACTTATGTGTATGCATTTGCACTGGCATATATATGTGTGTGCATATATATAAATAAATACTTAAGATAGCAGGGGGAGGTAAACTCCAGGGGGAAAGAAAAGCTATTTAATCTGAAGAGGTAATGAAGAAAACTTGATGTTAAAGAGCTATCTACCAGTTCTACAATCCACAGAGCACAGGCACTGTACTGTAACAATCAAGGACATAATTTCCCACTAAAGTTAGTTTATAATGGGAATTTATGGGTGGGGTTGTATGTTGGTATCTGTAATGCTGAGGTTTGGATGTAAAATTCAACTTCTTTGTGGTTTTATTTATGCTGTATTTGCTGCAATTTAATTTGACCCAATTTTTTATAGAAGGAGTAAATAAAAGCAGCCTCCGTACTTAAAACTGGTTTTTTCTTACTTGTGCAGCGTTTCTACTACGTACACAGTTATTGATACTGTGGGAGGTTTGGCAAAACCTTGATTTGCATTTACATGTAATAATTGGAAACCGTTCTGTATATGTTTGCAAATTACATGACAGGGCTTTATGCTTAGGAGAAAGAATGGGTTTTAGATATTTTTAACAGAATATTGCCTCTGGGGTAACACCAACAATGTTTTTATTAAATCCTGGTTTTGAGGATATCTCTGCTGCACTTGCTTCTAAATGCAGTGATTTTAATAACCTCTCTTGAAGGACAAGCTTCTTTATTTTGAGTACCTTCCATTCATTTGAAAGGCAAGGTTACTTTCCCAGGGTGCTTGCCAAAGATCCAGTGAGTAATGAATTTTTTGATGGAGTGTGTTGCATCAGGGAAATATTTGCGTGGCAGCTTTCTGGTTGACCTCTAGTTTTAGGTAGTCCATGTTCTCAGAGGCATCATTGGTTGCACCTGTAAATCGAGAGAGGCTTGCAATACAAGAGAAAAGACAAAGACATGTTATACTGTTTCTTACATGTGGTTTTGAGTCTGAATTTCATTTTTCTTTGAAGTTAAATGCAGTTTAATTCTGTCAGTGTTGGATCTTAAATAGGAAAAGGCAGCAGAGTTCAGGCATGAGAAAATGCATTTTAAACATTGAAAAAAGCTTTAAAGACACTTTCCCCCCTGTGTGTTTTGATAAAGCCTAATATGCAGTATCAATATACTAAATAATCAGTGAGTATCATAAAAGAAAAAAAAAAACTGTATTTGATCAGGGCTGAATCTATGTGTAATATCATTGAACAAGGAGCTTATCAACAGTGTCAGGAGATAAATACGTGATGACAGTGTAGGGCTTGGGATTCAGGCAGAAAACAGTTCAGATTTTAGTTTGTTTCCCAACTGAGACTGTTAGTATGACTATCTGGCAAGAAAATAGAGAAATTTAGCCTAATGCTGTAATCTGAGTATGCTTTTTTAATGTCTATAAAGTATTGGTTTTGGAATTACCTTACTCTGCTAATATGAACTACAACATGAAATAATAACATCAGTATTATGGTTGGACTTGATCTTAAAGGTCTTTTCCAACCTAGTTGATCCTGTGATTCTGTATGAACTGTGTGGACTTCGTATATGGTAGATCATACTAACCAGTGAGATTTATCAGCATCTTAATAGTATATGGTGCAGATCAGCCAACATCAGTGTATCCAGGCAAGACAAGATAAAAAACTTACTGAGACTTTACAAATAATCCCACCTTTTCCATTTCATTTTTAGAAGGTTCAGTTTGACTTGGGACAGCAGAACAAATGGAAAGGAGAAGGGGAGAAACTGGAAGAAAGTATCTTTAGTTATAAGCTTGCAAAAGAAAGGAGTCCGGTATGTGACAGCAATTTGTACTTGAGGAAAGAGGAAAATTAACTTGCAATTACTCTAGAGGGATATGGTGGGGTGGGGAAGGTTCTTGTCCTGATTGGGATCAGTATTACTGCTCTTAATTGAACTGACTGCGACTGATGGAAAAGGAACAAACCCTGAGAAAATGGGCTGAACACATTAGCCTTATGGCCATTGCTTTTAAAAGGCAAGACTTTACTTAGTGGAAAAATAACCTTCAGAGTGTGACATATACGCTGGCTAATGTGGAGATGTTGAGCTGAGCCAGCAGAAGGCAGCTGGATGTATTCAATCAGGAGAGGTAAACCATCTTCTGCTTGGTGCAGTCGGGTGTTTGTTGTGGTGTCGTATGTCCTGTACTCCTTAGAGCAAGTTAAAAAAAAAAACAACTGTCTTTGATTGTATGCTGATTTAAAAATTCATAGCAAGTAAATATAGACAGTGTACAGCATACTTTGCTTTGAGTAATGGAGTTTCTCTGGGTTTATAAACTGATATTTTATGACTTTCAGATTGTACGATAGGACCCTGTTTGTTCAGTGATAGTAAAGCTATAATGGCATCTATACGACCTTCAACCGCCTGTGCTGAAACATTGTTTTCTTGTAGAATTTGAAATGAGGTTAAAAATTAGTTAATATAGCATTTAAGTATTTCACATGAGATAAGTACTGTTTAGAAGATGCCAGAAAAGTTAGGACCCTAATAAAAATGGTCTGTGTGCCTTTCAGTTTATTTATCAGTGGGTATCTTCCTTCTGCAGATCACTTCATGTGGGCTCTAATTTATTTATTGTGAAATAGGTCTGGTTTTGTCTAAGCAGCATTTTGTAAAAGTTGCATAGTATGTCTGGGCTGTCCATTCGGAGGGGAATGGTGGTTTGCAACCACATTCAAAGAACAGACTTATGTGCATTTGAATCCAGCAGCTGAACAGGGAAAGCTTCGGATAGTAAACCCAGTTATGTTTGTATTTGTATACTTTGTTTATCTGAAACAAAGCTCAGTATTAGGCACCACTGGTTACTGCCAGCTGGGTCCTCACTCTATAGTCACAGCTGTGCATTTAGCATCTAAGCCTGCTAAGAATAGCTAATTAGAAAATCAAACAGAACAAAGCTCACATAGTAGGGTTAACACAATAGCATTCCTGTCTGAGAATGGTCAAAAGAGTTATTTTACTTTTTTTATTCCCTCTTCCCCCCCCTCGGGCCTGTAGTACAGCATAGATCAGTAAGTGCTTATTCTTCCTATAGAAGCCTCTGTAAGAGGCCAGTACATACTGAAAAACCTTTGCTTCAATTAACGGTGTTGCGCAGAAATCATTACTTCTACCAGTCAAACTCAGAGAAGGCAAGGTTGTAGTGTCTGTTCTTGTGCAAGGGCAAAGCTCTGACTGCAATAAATATTACCCACATCAAAAAAGGAGAAGCTTGCTTAGGCAATCTGTAGACAGTGTATGTGACAGACTTGAGGCAGTGTTTTAAAGGTGAGCATGCAGCTTCTGAGAGGGGAGAAATGGTCACAAAGCAAGCCCTGCTACCATATGAAAGCTCCTGTGCTTAGAGAATGAAGGGAGTAGGAGCTGCTGAGTGCCTTTGTCTGGTCTGTGCCAGTCCCATACCTCTCTGTGAGACCTGTACATGTGTTTGTCACTTATTAAAAGGGCTTGGAAAGCACATCTGTTGTGGAATATTGTCAAAGAAGAATTGGTACTTTCTTTGGGACTCTGTGCTGAGATCAGTCAGTCAGCAGAAGTGAAACTGGGTATCTGAATGAGCAGGTAGAGCTTCAAAAAAAAGTTTTATCATTTCAGTCGTACTTTGCCCAAGAACATTCATTTGCACACAAGTCACCATGAAAATGGTTTTAGCACAATGCTGTAATTGGTGCTCCTTCTAAGCATTTTCATACCTTAGCATGTGTAACTTTAATTTCAGTGAAAATGGTAATTAATTAGTGTATGTATTAGATGATAATCAGTTAGAAAATGTACTTCACAGGTCTGCAGTTTTCATCTGGCTATGTTAAGACTTCACGTAATTGAGGCAAGAGTTTTTCTTTCTGCACAACAAAGCCTGAAAATACTTATACTGGAGAGAAAATAAAAAAAGTGATCAGGTGCTCTGTTACAGTCACTGAAAGAGATATTGTGAAGTCAAGCACTTTTCTAAATGGTTATGTATGTTCAAGTTGAATTAACTGCAAAAGTCAGTGCTGTTTCCATCTCACTTCTCTGTTCATTTGAAGTTTGAAGAAGGCTCAGTAATGCAGCTTGTGGTGTAACAGACCTGTATTGTAGATTTAGAGTTTAGAAGGTATAATTTCAGCTAATAAGCATTGTCTTGCATTTAAAAAAAAAAAAGGTGCTGAATTTACAGTGAACCTCAATATCATTTAAAGTGGACAAAAGGAGATCGTTTTACTGTTGGGAGCCAAGGAGCTGTAAAATGCTGCCTGAACAGGAGCTCTGCTTGTAATGAAGGCAGCTCTAATGACTCATAGTGACTCAGGACCTTTTCATGTGGTGTGTCATTAGAAGGGGAAGACAAAATGCAGGTCAAAAGTGTAAGTGGAATTAAGGAAAATCAAGGTGTGAATTTGCAGGGGGTGAGGCTAAGGTGTCTGAAAGTTGTTTAGTGCACAGTGTTGGAGTGGTGGTTTCATTTAGACTGGTACTCAAGAGTGTTGGGGCTAATACACCCTTAATGAATAGAAAAGTAGGAAGGTGACTAAAGGTTACAGTGGCTAGATATGCTAAAATTGTAGGCAAACAAAATTGTCCTGTAGCATCAGTGTGTTCTCTGATACAATTCAGGTGTTCAGAATCACAGAGCTTGTATTTTTTTATAACTCTTCCTGTGTTACAGTTTCTGTGGTGCACTTCCTAAAGTAAATATTAGGAATGTACATGTGTGCATTAGGTGATATACATAGCCATAGTAATCATACAGAAGGAGTATTTAGTCTCTTTCATGTGCAGGATCATGGCCTGCTTCTTTTTTTTTTTTTTTCTAATTTACATTTCACTTCTGTACCTTGTATGCCATATAAAGGACAGAAAAAGTACAAGAACACACTGAGCTGTTTTGCCATGGCCCAGCTAACTGTACCAGGACCTTGAGATCTGTCTTGCAAAGACCTAACTAGGATTTGGTTTCACTAGATCTTAAGCTTAAAAAGTCTGTACTAAAAATCTGTCGGAAGAAATGATTATTCTCAGGTTCCTTTAACATCTTAAGATGGACTCCTCCAGGTCATGAATGCAGGGAGCTACAGAGAGGCACTCCATTCTTTGCTTCCTGATTTTTACCCAACTCTTGAGTTGTTAGCCATGCTTAGTGATACCATTTAATTAAGGCTATGTTATGCCAGGAATGGCACAGTTGTATGCAAGGAGAACCCTTGTCCTGACAAGTCTGTAGTTCATTTTCTGTAGCACATGAATGGGACTGGTCTCTACTTCCCCTCTGGGAAAGCAGATTGGAAAGGGGCTGCAGATCAGAAGGCAGACAAGCAATTCCTCTTAATGACAACTTGATGTAAAGCTTGAGTAAATTAGGACAAATTTGAAGGGTAGGGAACGGGGAGGAGAACCTTTCAGGTGATGTCAAAATACAGGCTGAGTTGAAGCTTCTGGGTCTTCCTGAAGTTGGCAGAGGACAGTTTTCACCATGATTGGGAGATGAATTAAAATCATATCCTTTTGAATTTAACAACCTAAAAGAAACTGTGAGGACAACTTCAAGTATGTTTGCATCTGACTTGGATTGGCCAAGCACCACCCCTCTCTGGTCTGCTGGCTGTGTAGGCTGTTCCATCTGAACCAAATCCCTGCCTGTTGCAGTTTGTCTTAATGGCAATGTACCTGTTGGATCAACATCTAACCAGCTCAGAACATACTGAACCTCATTTCACTTGTCTCTTCCTCATGTGGACCTGTCTGTATGGGAAGAATGCTTGATTTCTGAAGTTCATTCAAATCTTTCCATGCAAACACCTATCACTTGGATTCCAGTTTAAAGTTTGTGAGTGTGCATTTGTGTGTTGGCACACTTGGGAAGTGGGCCAGAGGAGGGAATGCTCAGATAATAAACTTCAGTTGATACAAAATAAAATAGTTTTCATTCTGTTGACTTTTTTATTTTTTAATCTAACACTACTTAATATGGAAAAAAAAATCCATCTTTTGAACCCGAGGGCTGGATTTTGTCTGGCCTGACAAGATTTTATGCCCACCTTTGTATGTGCTGTGTTCCTCTGAAGCATGGGGATTAGGATTATGAAGATTTGGGTGTGAAATCAGCTATAAAAACACAAAGCAGGTTGCTTTGCTGTTGCACAACAATAAAATTCAAAGCCTCTTTCTAGGGTGAGTCTTAATTCTATAGTATGTAGTAAAGCTCCTTTCTTTCCCCTCACCCCCACCTCCCCAAAAGAAAAAAAATAAATTTCTAAGTGCTCAATAGCTATTTGTTATTATGCACTGGTAGAAAATATTTTATGCTTCTTCTATGTTTACCTAATGATGCATAATTCTTACTACATTGAATAATAGAATCAACTAGGTTGGAAAAGACTTTAAGATCATCAAGCCCAACCATGCCCCCAGGACTTCCAAGGCCACCACTAAACCATGTCACTGAGGGACTTACCTACATGGTTTGTGAACACTTCCAGGGATGGTGATTCTACCACTGCCCTGGGCAGCCTGTTCCAATGCCTGATCACAGTCCTTGGGAAGAAATTGTTCCAAATATCCACTCTAAACCTCTCCTGATGCACCTTGAGGCCATTTCCTCTTGTCCTAACACTTGTTTTTTGGGAGAAGAAACCAACCCCGCTTCATGACAGCCTCTTTTCAGGTAGTCGTAAAGAGTGGTAAGGTCCCCCTTGAGCCTTCTTCAGACTAAATGCCCTCAGCTTCCTCAGCCTTCCCTTGCCAAACTTGTGCTCCAGGCCCTTCACAAGCTCTGTTGCCCTTGTCTGGACCCTCAGTGTCTTTCTTATAGTGAGGGGCCCAGAACTGAACCCAGATTCAAGGTGTGGCCTTACCCATACCCAGAACAGCGGGACAGTTACTGCCAGTGGCTGCCACACTGGTGCTGATACAGGCCAGTTGTTGGCCTTCTTGGCTGCCTGGGCACAAACTGCTCACGTTCAGCAGTTAGTCAGCACCCCCAGGTTCTTTTCCCCTGAGAATCGTTCCAGCTATGCTTCCCCATGACAGGAACATTGCATGGGGTTGTTGTGGCCCAAGTGCAGGACCCATAATGAATACATCGGAGTTGTGGAGTTTTACCAAATCTCAAATGGAGCACAGAGGAAGAGCAGTAGCCTTGGGAGCTGTTCCACAGCTAGAACAGAGTGATCTCTAGCAGCAGAAAACACTGGTCTGATCAAATATAAGTAATTGCAGGTAGAATTTGCTGCTGCTGAATGAGATAATTAGAGCAGTAGTGCCAGCTGTCCTGTTTTCTTTCTTATTGAAAAACAAGCATACCTCCACTGGACTTTGTGCCGCTGACCACAACCTTTGGGGCCCTGCAGTTTTAATAGTTATCAGTGCTATATCACTGCCCATTTGTGTAGCTGGTACCTCATCAGTGTTTCTGTATGTTCCTCCCAGGCAACTTATCCCTGTTTCTACTTCATATGTGCTTCATTTTTACATATGAGCCTTGACAGGAGTCCTTTATTCATCCTGCTGCCCCCTTCACTTCCTGCTCATCAGCATGTTCTGTGCCTGAGCTTGGAGGAGGTGATTCAGTGAGTATCAGCTGGCTCTCTTGAGCTCCTCTCCAGGGCTGTATCTCAAGGGAATCTTCCAAGCAGGTATCTGAAGAGGCCAGACAGTTCTCTTTAAGTCCAAGAGATGCTGCTATTATCTTTCTTATACTCTCACTATCTTGAACTCCTCATGGTCACTGTAGCCAAGGCTGCCCCTGATCTTGGCGTTCCAGACAAGGTCTTCTTTGTACATCTGAGGTCCAGCAGAGTCTTGCCTCAGAGTTGGCTTCTTGAGCACCTGTGTCATAGAGTTGTCGTCAAGAAGACACTCCAGAAACATCCAGGTTACTGCAGTTGGGATGGACAAGTGTCCTATGAAGACCAGAGCCTGTGAATGCTGCACTGCTTCTAATTGTCAGAAGAAAACCACCTTGTAATGGGTGACATCAGCTTTCAGAATCTAACTTGATCAGATGTAACAAATGGGCAGAGAGCTGTCTTTTACAGTATGACACTTGATTGCTTTCCAGAATGGTTTATCCTAGAACCCACAAAAGGTTATTTTCTGTTTAGCTTTAAATAACAGACAGGAAACAGTTCAAGATGTAACTAGCTGAACCACTAAGTAAAAGTGACTATAATATGATTACGCTTGCAGCATGCCTTAGGGTCCTTAAGTAAAATTCAAAGACAAGCTTTAAATAAATCATAAAACCACTTGGAAACTTTTATATGAGAAGCTCAGCCTGTAATAAATGATTCAGCTTTGAGGCATGTTGCAGGCACTTCCCCTCTTTATCTTTCTTTCCTCTCCATGGGTGTTGGGGGGAAAAGAAAGGATGAGAAAGTGTGCTGGAAAAGGATGAAGAAAAATGGAATGTGTGGATTCTAGAGAAAATGGAAATCCCTTTTTCACTGTGTAACAGAGAGTAACATACAACCTCAAGTCTAATGTGCAGGTCTGTGTTATACCTGCTGTGTTTTGTGGCAACTTTTGTGGCTTTGTGCTCAGACAGGATAGCACAACATTATTCTATTACTGTCTGGCCTGACATTTATTACCAGAACACAATGCACATTGTGAACAGGGCTCTGAATTTTCTCATTTTGTATTGCTGTACTGGTGTTGATCAGGCTTACACTTAAATTTGCCGAGACCTGAATTAAGCGTTATCCTGGGAAGCAAGATATTCTGTGGCAGACTGAATACCTTTATTTCAGTGGTAGTTTTTTAGTCCCCACTGCTAACAGTTACTTTGGAAAAAACAGAATTTATGTATGTGTTTCCAAAAGCAGAGGGTGCATTGCATCTTTTTCCTTTTTCTATCTCTTTCTCAACATCCTTTCCTCTCCAAGTCAATGAACAGCGTGTGGCGGTGGGTAGTGGTATCTGCTGGCTTGCCTTGTCATCAGTGACGCAAACCCCACTTACACCAAGTCAGCCCTAGCCTTTGGATGATGTGGTCATCTTCACAACTTCACGTTGACTTGTTTGAAGCATCAAGTGGGAGGAAATTACCTGTAACACAGGGTGTCCTGCTGTAAAAGCTGCTATCTCTGAACTTGAATCTCATGGTGTGGCCCTCATGTTGACTGATGTTGGTTCTGCTTTTGGAGTGCTTCTGAGCAGTGCAGTACTGTGGACCTTCTTCACATAAGTTGAGGCAGCCCTTGAATCAAGAGGGTCAGCAAAAAATGGGTTGCAAGAAACTCAATTTCAAAATAATTACAGGAGGTGAATGAGCTTAGGGGTATAAAGGGCTTTGCCTGTGTTATACTTGTGTATATTTAATATAATACTGGTAACTTGCTGTGGAAGAGGCGTGCAGGTCCAAGTAAGATAAAGGACATAGGTCCAAGAAAGAGGGACATCCACTCTGTACTTGCCACAGAGATGTGATATTGTTCCTTACTCCTTAAGATATTAGAGCAATGGGAACTGATGGTGTTTTTTAGAGCTCTGACTTTTTTCAGGTTGCATTTATTATTTTTATATAAATGAAAAAAATAAACCAAAACCCCAACAGAGCCCCAGAACCAGCCCTTTGGAAGTACTCTCACTTTCTTTAAACCACAGTCCCAGGCTTCATTCATGTATTTCCTGTGTTGTACTTCCAGGCTGATGCTACCGAGATCTAGTTACATTTTACTGATTTAAAATATGTTAACTTGTGAATGTGTTTCAACTGATCAGTTAGGAAAGGAAACTTTTCTTATGTAACTGCTTGTTAATACAGAAGCTAACACAAACCTGGAATAATTTGGGTGTTCACAGCCTGTGGATTCCGAATCATTGAGTCATTGTGCTCAGTGATTTCTAAAATGTGTATGACTTCGAAAATGTGGCTTGTGATGTAACATAGGGACCAACAACTGTTCTTCCTAAGCAATGTTTATTAAACCTGTTGTGGTTTACTTGTGCTTCTGTGTTGTTCAGTATAAATTTTTACTTTAACAGGATCTCCAGATGTGGGTGAATGGTGCTAGTGAAAATGGCTTTGTCCTTGTCTCCTTTGGAGCTGGAGTGAAATACCTGTCTGAAGATATAGCAAATAAGTTGGCACATGCTCTGGCAAGACTGCCTCAGAGAGTTATTTGGAGGTAAGTGCAATGGTAGATGTACTTGCATGCTTACTGCGTGTTGTGCCATCTTGATCTTGAGTTGTAGAAGCTGAAATGGAGATCATCTGGGTGGCACAGGGAACCTGATGCTTTTGAAAGATACTCTGTGGAAATGTTGCAGTCCCCTAATAATATGGAGGAGCGATGATTTTGTGGCAGAATAAGGCTTAGGTTACGTTTCTGTGCTGAATTCATATCCTAGTAGTACTGGGGATAGTGAAAAGAGAATCTGAGGTTATAGCATTTGTGGCTTACTGTCATAATTTCTGATAAGAAGCCACCCTAGGGAGCAAGAATGACATCCTGCTGATTTAATCCTTACTTTTCTTTCTTCTTTCTGTTGTCTTTTCTCACTTTTTGGGGACCCTTCTCTTTATCTGTAAACATAGGCTTTAATAATTGCTCTTCTTGTCTTTTTTTGTGAGAAATTAGAAGAAAAATCTGCAGGAGCATAAAAATCAGTAATAAGCTTTCTCTGCTCTAAAAACATCTTGAGTGGCGTAATCAACTTACTGTAAAAATTCAAGAATTGTTTAGTCAGCTCTGCTTCATATGGTGTGTTGCTCTGGAATATAATTCACAGGAATTCATATGAACCATTGGCTTCCAAATAATAATTAGTGTCTTACAATTTATGACTGCTGTCCTTGCTGCGCTCAGGGTTGGATTAGCAGTTCGTTTAGCAGCCTATCCCCGACCATCTCTTAGGGACCGTTTTCATGTCTGTGTGTAATTGAAATAGTGAATCCCACTAATGAACAGGAAAATGGAAATTCTTCATGGCACAGAACCTTTGGTAGTTGTAGTAAAGATCTCATCAGTTTTTCTTCGGGGTAGAGGCAAGGCTTTATGTTTGTTTTTAATGAAACATGCAATGCTGCTTGGCTTGTAATTGGTTATTAATCCCAACTGATCTTACTGTTTAGCTTTTGTTTTACCCTTCTAAATGTTCTCCCTGAAACTTTTTTTTTTTTTTTTCCTGTGGGAAGTATCTACTTTTCTGTAATCAATAAATCAGTTTTACTTGGGTTAGCTAATTAATGCAAAAGCAACAATTTCAGTTGAAGCCCTTCCTCATTAGTATTTCCTTACTGATTTTTTTTGTGATTTTTTGTTTGTTTGTTTGTTCTGATTTTATCTGCAAAATGTTACCTTCTGAATAGCGTTTTGGATAAGGAAACTCACCTGCTGATTCTTTCCATCATTTGTTGTGGAATGGGAAGATGTTGGTGTGATGAGCTACATCGAATCAGAGACTCATAGAATAGTTCGGGTTGGAAAGGACCTTAAGATCATCTAGTTCCAACCCCCCTGCCATGGGCAGGGACATCTCCCACTAAACCATGCC